>NW_001799411.1:385768-463379 GCF_000165425.1 Paramecium tetraurelia | reverse complement strand
CCCCAATTCCAACCCCAAACCCGAACCCAACCCCAGCCCCCAACCCTATTTCAAACGCAAAACCCAAACCCAAAACCCGAACCCAAACCCAAACCCAAAACCCAGACCCAAAACCCAAACCCAAAACCCAACCCCAAACCCTAATTATTTGTGTTAAAATAATAATAATAATTTCATCAGTTTAATAAACCGTTAGGACTGTTATGAAAAATATAAATATAATCAAGTTGTAATAATTGAATAAAAGACGGTTGATGCTTCGTATAGCAGAAATTTCATATGATAAAGTTTTGCTATAATTTGTGAATTGTAATTCATATACTCAGATGTCTGAAAAAAATATTAGTATAGATAAGCACTTATGGAAATAACTCTTAATAATAAAAAAGATATGTAGAATCAAAAGAAGAGCGTCTAGAGTTTGAAATGTTTAGTCATGAGTGGCCATAAAGTTGAGTAATACAATTATAGTTAATTTAGTGTAAAAAAAAGGTATTAAAAAGATAAATAGAATGATAATTAAAGTTAAATATTAAAGTATTAAGTAGAATCCTTAAATGTAATACAAATCTATCTACGATTGTATGTTGGAAATCATATTTTCATCATAAACTAAATTTAATTTGTACGAGGAGTGTATATTGTAACTCATAAGCTCCAATAGAATTAACGAAAATTTTATTACATCAATATTAGGGTTATATAGAAATCTTTCATTCACCTTAATTTGAATTGATGAAAATGATATAAGCTAATCTCAGTTGCCAAAATATAAATAATATTATTCTGATGAAAAGAAAAATAATGAAAATAAAATATTTTCAGACTATTTCAAGAAAAAATGAAATCAAAAAATTTTAATTTTCAATATTTATTTATTCAGATAAAATGTGAAAAGAAATAACATTCTCATAACTAAAATAGATTCAATTGACTCCAAATGAAAGGTTGTCTGTGTAAAAATACTGTAATTTTAGAACCATACATAAAAAATAGAAAATAACTATTGTTTTGGTGAAAAGAATTTATTTCTTTTCATAAATTATTTTTATAAATGTATATTGAAATCAAATTTTGATCATCATTTTCTCTTGAAATAGTATGAAAATATTGTTTTTTCGTTATTCTTCTTTTCATCAGTATTATTTATACAATAAGTAAATAAAATACTATTATTGAATTGACTAATATATTTCATATAATTAAATACAATTTTTAGTATTTCTCTGAATTGATATGTTGATATAATAGATTTTTATATATATGTATTAAATTTATTTTATATAATCAATGAGTTGAAATACTATTTTCACAAATGATTTAACGATTAAGTTTCAATAAATTTTGACTTTTCTAGTGCGTATTCTAATCTAATTTATAATTTACTTGAGCATCAATGAATTGATAAAATATTATTGTAAAAATATTCATATCAATGTTATGAAACAATGAACTATATTCTATCCTTAAATAGATTTACATTTTTAAATAGAAAAGAAAATATTTTTGATAATGTAAGCTTGCATACAATCGGTTGATATTTGAAGTTGTGAATGAAATATGTGAAGATACTTTGTTGAGAAAATTTGAAGATTAGAACACAAAGTGATAAAGAATTTTGGAAAGTAAAAAAAATCCTGATAACTTTGAACCTGAAATAATTTAGGATGTTAATTATGAAATTATAAGTTGAAAATTATTATGGTAAATGTAAATCTAATACAAACTCCTCTAAGTGCCATAATAAATGTATAAGATTTCCTTAAAATTTTGATATCAAGAGGGTAGATTAAAAAATAATCTTTATTGTAATCTTAAGAATAAAGCTATGCCAAAAGGAAGGTATGATTTTTTATAATCCAATTTTATCTCAATTACAATAAATTTCAAGTCTTATAACATTCTGTTTTTTTATTCTAATAAATATATCATCTGATTTTTGTAGAAGATTCGCAAACAAGAATTATAAACTTTGATATTATTTATAAAAAATATGCTTCGCGACAATGAGTGGCAAGAAGAGTTGTATGAGGTTGTTGTTCTATAAAGAGGATTTGATGAATAAATTTTCAGTGCTTTGAATTTTCAAAATGGAGAACAATTTCGATTTCAATCTATGAATGAAAACCAAAGAGGCTCAAATAAATACTAATAACCATTATTTTCAAAATAATTATTAATCATGACTTTAGTAGAAAGAATTATTCTTCTGTGTAGAAAATAGAGTACTTTTAATTAAAAATATATCAAAAGAAAATCAGATTATCTGATCATTAAAACTCTTTATATGTCTAACAAACTCTTAATATGTCTAACATCTTTATATAAGAGATTTATCTAATTTGGATCCAATTCTTTCAACTTATTGGTTGAAATGGAGGTTGATTTGACAAATAAAAATTCTTAAAATATTAAGAATTAAAACACATTAAATACATCTAATAGTTATTAATTTATATAAATTAATGGAATATTAAAACCGAGAAAAAATAAGCAAAATTAGTTAGTCATAATAGTTGTATAAATTCAATATGCTTTTCTCCTGGTGCCACATTAGCATCTGGCAATAGAGATAATTCGATTCTTTTATGGGATGTTAAGATAGGAATATAAAAATTCAAATTAATTGGTCTTTATTAGTGAAATTTTCAGTTTTGTTCTCTCCTGATGGCACCACATCTACATTCGGGAGCTAGGATAGCTCAATTTGTTTTTGGAAGCTAAGGCAACATAATAAAAAGCCAAATTAGATGATCATATGTCAATTCAGTCTGCTTTCCTCCTGATGGTTCTACATTGGCATCTGGTAGCTATGACAAATCTATCTGTATATGGGATCTTAAAATAGGATAATAAAGACAAACGAGATGGTCATATCGAATATTTCCGATCAGTTTGGTTCTCTCTGGTAGTTATGATAAATCTTACCTTATATAGGGAATGATTCAACATTCTTAAAATAAAAGATATTTCTAAATTTTTAATTTATCTTTTATTCAAAAAAATTCATGCACTTTATGAATTTAATTTATCAGTATTTTTTAATTTCTTTCACAATCATTATAATTTTTCATCTTTTTTTTCTAATATTTTAAGATCAGTGGAACTGATCAACCACCCTAGGTTCTAAATAACAACTTATTCTTCATAGAAGTTTCACTACCAGGAAGCCGTCCTAATTTTTAGTTTGCTAACTAAAACTCCACTTAAACATTTTTTTAAATAGGAATTAGGAGTAGCGGTGCTAGAGTTTGTTGTATATTTGAAAGTCTATTGAGGTAAATGGGATCTTTAGCTGCTAAAGTTTATTTTCAATTTGAAAATTTTGTTAATATAGCCTTAAGAAATTGAGGGTTTTTGGTATATTCTTTGCAATATATATTCAAATAAGGAGCTATTTTACTAATGAAATCAATCATTCTTATAGTGCTATATAGTTACTGTTTCATTTTGCCGATATCAATATTTTTCATCTCAGCGTCTCAAAACAATCTTGATGAATATGGATTCAAACAATACTTCTACATAAAAATAATATAATTACCATATTAATATCTTTTAAATAATCATTTGATTGATAGAATAAATTTTTCATCTCTATTTATCCATATAATTTTTTATTTTATGCAAAATCTTCGTGCTAAAAGTTATCATCAGTAGGATATTCATCAATTTGATACTTTATTTTATTTTTTATATCTAATAAATCACATCATTTATATCATTTTTATTATTTTTAATGGTTGAAAGATAAGTTATTAATTAGCTTACAAATAACAAGCCAAATTGAATATCTTAACAGTCAATAATTGAAGAAAAAATTTCTGATTACATTAATTTTACAAGAAGGAGTTGCTATTGTTCATCATTCTTTTGGTCGATATCTGAATTTAAATTTAGTGGTCTATTTTCTAAAAAATGCATTTACTTATCAACATGTAAGTAGTCTATAAAGAATGAAATTTTAATGATTATTCAATAGTTTATTTACACTACTATCATTTTCCATAGTTATTCATCAAACTCAAATTCACGAGGTATAATTAACTCACAAATTTTGATGCTTATTCTCTACACAAAACTTGTTGTAATTTTCAATACTTAAGATAGTAGTATTTGTGTATATATCACAATAAATAAATATTCTAAGATAAGTAAAATGAATTAGAAAGATGATTTATTTTGTATATTTATTATATTTTTCCCTATATATATTTTAAAAATCATTCTCCTCAGAACATGAGATATCCTAAGACGACAGATAAACCAAGTATGTATCCTGAGTCTGTTGTTGTATTGTTGTCTGTATTGTTAGTATCATTGTTTGAATTATTTGGTTAGACTACAACTGCTGTGCAAACTCCACATTTGCTTGTTGAAGCATTCCAAGTATATGTATATCCAGAAACCAAGAAGCAATCGTTAGTTGACAATGTTGATGGATCTGTTGCTGTGCATGCTCCACTTACTAGGGTACAAATTTATTAGGTTTTTTTATCCCAATTCAAGAATCTTGTGCAAGCTCCATTGGTAGCTTAATTTGTAGCACAAGTATGAGTGGCACATTTACTAGCAACTGCAGTAGTTCCAGTTCCTGAAGCAGCAGTCCAAGCGCATCTATCTCTGGCAGCCTAGCAAGCTGTTTAATCATTATTTGCAATTGTACATGCTGTCATTAATGCACAAGTTCCAGTACCAGCAGCAGCTCCAGTTGCAGTTGATTAAGTGAATACACAAATACCATCTAAACCTCCTGAGTTGCAGGCTGTCTTAGATGTGTAGGTTGAGCAATTGGCTTTTGGAATGCAAGCAGTTCCATTTGAAACACAAGTTGACAAGGCTACAGAGCAAACGTTGGTTGCTGTTCCATTTTGAATATCAGCACAAGTAAGTAATCTACATTTGGCAGTATTGTTATTTGTAGCAGATGCTAATTCCCAATAACATGATCCATCAGATCCAACAGCTGTTGTGCAAGCAATTTAAGTGGTGTATGATGTACAGACTCCTTTGAGTAAACATGTAGTTCCATCTGATGTGCAGGTTGATAATTATGATGAACATGTTGCATGGGTTGTACCAGTTAAGTCAGCACATGATTAATCTCTGCAACTACTTGATATGGTATCCCAAGTACAAACTCCAGTTGATACAATAGCTCCAGATGAATATTGAGCTCCCTTATCATTGAAGTAACATCCAGCCTATGCAGTATATGATGAACAAGATCCTAAAGCAATACATCCTGTTGTTCCATTTGTTGTACATTTACTGCTAGCAATTTAACAATCTGAATGAGTTGTGTAGAAAGCATCAGCACAAGATATATATGGTTTGCAAACTTTTGGATCTGAAGAGTTCAAAGCTGGAACTGATTGAATACAAGCTCCATCATATCCAGTGACACAACCTCCATCAGTGTTAGTTTCTGAGCACAAAGTAATTCCAACACAATTTGAGCCATTAGTTGTGCATTTATTACTTATCCACTTGCATGAAGTATCGCTATTCCAAGCTAAACTTTTGCATGATGTGTATCTGAAACAAGCTCCTTTACTTCCATCAGTGTTAACATATTTATCAATCCATAAACATGGTCCATTTGTTCCTTCAATGCAAGCTGATCTTACTTAGGTTTGTTCACAATTTTATACCCTAGCGCATTTTCCACTAGCTCCAGCTGTGCATCCAGCTCTTTAGGCTTAACATGCAGCATGAGTAGTTCCACTGAAATCTTAGCAATCTTTATCTCTGCATTTATTTTATGCACTGTCCCAAGCACATATAGTACCATTCAAAGCAGTTGTACAAGCAACATCAATAGTGACTGCTGCGCAAGTTGATTTAGTAACACATCCTCCGCCATTTTTAGTTGTACAATTTGTAAAGTATCCAGCGCAGGCAGCTTCACTTGTTAAAGTGATTGGAGCAGTACTACAATTTTTAATGGTACAATAAGCAGGAGTAGTTACTACATTTGATGCATTCAAAACAGCTGGTATCCATTCACATTATTAACCTGTTGTGGATGAAACGCATCCAGCTTGACTTAAGGCTTAGAAGCATGTTCCTCTTGTAACACAATTTGTTCCATTTGTTGTGCATGTAGAAATAGCTTGTTTACATAAAGCATCTGTGGCGAAGGCAAAATCTTCGCAAACTTTTGTCTTGCATTTAACATTATCTAAAGTACATCCAGCCAAATAAGTATTGCATTCATCTGCTGTAGCTGTTGCGTCTGGAGCATTGTCACATGATTTTGTAATACAAGTTGTTCCTGTCCAATAGCATGGATCTCCAGCTTTATTAGAATAACATTGCTTCTATGTCATTGTTTCGCAAGTTGCGGGAATCTCTACACAACCTAATCCAATATCTGAGACTGTGCATTTATTAGATAGGTAGGCTCTACATTTGGTATCATCATCATAATCTGTTGTTGCAGGAGCAGTAGAGCATGCTTTGTCAGCGCATTAAGTACCGTTCCATCCACATGGATCTCCATTGGCATTTATTTAGCACTATTCCTTATCAATATAACTTGAACAAGCAGCTGTCTATTAACATCCTCCTAAAGTTGGATTACCACCACTATTGCTTGGAGTAGCAACAACAGTACATTTTACTGTTGCTGTATTATAGTAGGCATAGCAATCATTATGGGTTGTAGTGGAAGTTGGAGCACTAGTACAAGATTTATCTTGGCAAGCAGGTGCAGGTAAATTAGCATTTGTATTCCAAACGCAAATACCATTACTTGCATTTGTTTTACATTGTTCTTCAATGGTATATGAAGCGCACGCTCCTCTGGCCATACAACCTTAAACAGCTGCACCATTTGTAGCTCTGACTGTGCAAGCAAGTGTTGAATCAACAGCAACACATTCATTATGAGTATCGAATGAGGTTGAGGTTTCAATATTACCACAATTCAAATCAACACATGTCTTATTTGTTGGATTCCAAAAGCATTTTCCACCACTGGTATTGAACTTACATTAGAGCGATGACTTGTAAGTACCACAAGCAGCTCTGGCTTGGCAAGCTCCTAATCTAGCAACAGTACATGATTATTAGTAAGTTGAACATTCAGAGTCATCATCCCGAGTAGCATCAATTGCTGCAGTATCACAAGTCTTTCGTACGCATGATGTTCCTATTACTACACATTCCCCTTCAACAGAGTAAAGACAAGCAGTTGAAGTTTAATCAGCACATTTAGGTATCATAGTTTAGCATGCAGTACCTCCAGAATTTACAGTACAGGTATTGAGATATGAATTACAATTGGCATGATTAAATGTGATTCCGGCAGCATTTGCACAAGATTTTGCTACGCATGCAGTAGTTCCATTATTTGTACATCCAGCTTTCATTTCAACACAATTTGCATTGCTGTAATTTCCTGTACCTAAATAAACAGCATCGCAAGTTGTTGCAGATGATGCTGCAACACAAGCAGTGTCGGTATTTGTACTTGCAATACACAAACCAGCCCCTGATTTATAACAACTAGTAAGAACAGTGTATCCTGAACACTGAGCTTATTGTTAGACACAAGCACTTCTTGCTCTATTTGCACTGCATCCTGTATTATAAGATTAGCAAATGTCATATGTTACAGTTCCAGCACCTCCTGTTATTTTAGCACAATCAGTGGCAACATTTGAAATTGTGATGCAAGTAGAGCCCTATAAATAACATTTTGAGGTAGCAGTTTTTGTGCAACTTGCGGTTGTACCTGCATATTATTCGCAAGATGATTTTAAGTCTTAACATTTTGTTCCATCAGTAATAGATGTACAACCTGCGCTGTAAGATTAACATTGAGCATGATCAAGTCCAGTTCCTGTTATAGAACTACAATTTTTTTCACCAAGTGTATAACAAGAGCTATCAACCCAAATACATGAAAGGGAACCAGTTGATTATGCAGAGCATTTGTTTTATGTGGAGTAATCTTTGCAACCAGCTTTGGCTTCCTAACAGCCGGTACCATCTTTTAAATTAATACAACCTACATTATATGCAGCACATGTTGCAGCTACCAATCCAGTTCCAGTAACATATGCACAATGTGTAGCAACAGTTGTGACTGCTAGGCATGCTGTACCACTCCATGCGCATTTATCTGCTGTTGCTGCAGCTTTTGATGTTGAGCATGTAGCTTCTGTTGTGTATAAGTCACAAGTAGCCTTTTATTCTTGACATTCAGTTCCAGCTCGATTAGCTGTACAATCTGCATTATAAGCAGCACATGTAGTATCTGTCAATCCAGTTCCTTTAACATATGCACAATGTGTAGCAACAGTTGTGACTGCTAGGCATGCTGTACCACTCCATGCGCATTTATCTGCTGTTGCTGCAGCTGCTGAAGTAGAACATGTAGCTTCTGTTGTGTATAAGTCACAAGTAGCCTTTTATTCTTGACATTCAGTTCCAGCTCGATTAGCTGTACAATCTACATTATAAGCAGCACATGTAGCATCTGTCAATCCAGTTCCTTTAACATATGCACAGTGAGTAGCAATATTTGCTGTTTCTATTGCTAGGCATGCTGTACCACTCCATGCGCATTTATCTGCTGTTGCTGCAGCTTTTGATGTTGAGCATGTAGCTTCTGTTGTGTATAAATCACAAGTAGCCTTTTATTCTTGACATTCAGTTCCAGCTCGATTAGCTGTACAATCTGCATTATAAGCAGCACATGTAGTATCTGTCAATCCAGTTCCTTTAACATATGCACAATGTGTAGCAACAGTTGTGACTGCTAGGCATGCTGTACCACTCCATGCGCATTTATCTGCTGTTGCTGCAGCTGCTGAAGTAGAACATGTAGCTTCTGTTGTGTATAAGTCACAAGTAGCCTTTTATTCTTGACATGCTGTTCCAGCTCTATTAGCTGTACAATCTACATTATAAGCAGCACATATTGCATCTGTTAGTCCAGTTCCAGTAACATAAGCACAGTGAGTAGCAATATTTGCTGTTACTATTGCAAGACAAGCAGTTCCGCTCCAAGCGCATTTATCTGCTGTTGCTGCAGCTGCTGAAGTAGAACAAGACTTCTGAGTTAAATATAGATCGCAAGTTGCTAACTTTTCCTAACAAGCTGTTCCATCTACATTTGCTATACAACCTGCATCATAAGTTGCACAAATAGTAGTTGTTAATCCTGTTCCAGTAACTGAAGCACAATTAGTAAAACGTAGGCAATCTGTACCATCAAAGTAGCATTTACCCTATCCAGAAGTAGCACAATTGTTTGTTGCTGCATAGCCAGAACAAGTTGTCTTATATTCCTAACATCCAGTGCCATCTTTTAAGGCTGTGCAAGAAGTGTGATATAGTTAACACTTAGTGTGATCCAAACCTGTTAATCCAGTAACAAATGCACAATCAGCAGCTGCACTCACTGTCACACAAGTAGAAGAACCATTTAATGCGCAATATCCTGCATTTCCACTTGCGCTTGACCTGAAACAATTAGCTGCTGTTGTTCCATATCCAGTACAAGCTGATTAGATAACAATACAACCAGTACCATCCTTTTTTACAGAACATGTAGAATCTAATGCTTAGCAATCTGCAAATGTCAAACCTGTTCCTGTTTTTAAAGTACAATCTAAAGTGCAAGCAGTTGAGGATGTTGCACCACCAGTATTTGTACATCCTGCTCTATATCCTTAACACATTGTTTAAGTACCCTTAAATGTTGTACAAGCTCCAGTAGCAAAAGAGGATATTGCATAGCATCTATCAACGACCCACTTACAATCATCATTAGCTGTTAAATTTGTGATGGTTTTGTGGCATTAGGCCTATGTCATATAATCTGAACAATTTGCTGATTTTGGTACGCATCCTTAAGCTCCAACTTTGTAGACAACTGTGCAAGTTTCACTTGGTGTTGGGTAAGCCAAACATTCGGTATCAGTATCATATGAGGCAGTATCTGGGGCATCAGCACAAGTCGCATTTCTACAAGCTAATCCAGTCCAAACACAATTCTTGTTTGTGGATGTAAATTTACAATTTTCTTAGGTTGAATAAGACGTGCAGGCAGTTGCTAGGGGTTAACAAGCAGTTCCTCCATTATTGACTGTGCATTAATTAAATGTACTTTAACAACTGTTATGTGTAGTTTGAGTAATATTTGCACAAGTTCTATCAACACAACTACTTCCATTCCAATAGCAATCTCCACTTGCTTTAGAACCAAGTTAACAATTTGATGACACTAATGATGAACAACTTGATGGCTTAACCATGCATCCATCTGCTGTATTGTTGGAAATACAAGTATTGAGATAAGCTTAACAAGCAGAAAAAGTAAATCCTCCTGCTGATAATGCTCCAGTTGTTCCTGCAGTACTAGCAGTTGCACATGACTTTTCAACACATGAAGTAGAAGATGCAACCCAAAGACATGTTGGGAATTAAGCTCTTGAAATTTCACAATTTTCAGTTGATTTTCTAGCAGCACATGTAGTTGGTAAATCTTAACATCCTTAAATTGTCAATGAGCCATTAACAGTTGCTGGATTATTAGCAACACAAGTTGATATGTGTCCTTAGCATTATGTAGTAGTTGCGAATGTCTTCGAGGCAGTTGAGCAAGCTTTATCAATACATTAAGATCCATTCCATCCACATGGTTAACCATTAGCTTTCATATTACAAGCAGCTTCAAGAGTTATAGCTTCACATTTAAGTGGAAGTGGAACACATCCTGTTCCTTAATTACTCAAAGTACAAGATGAGTGATAGGTTTAACAATCAGCATGAGTAGTAGTAGCAGATGAAGCCAAAACACATTATTTCTTATAGCATTTTCCTTTCCAAATGCATGCTCTATTACTTGTATCTTTATCACAAATAGCCAAAACTAAAGAATTTTCACATGTTTTTTCTACGCATCCAGCACTAGTTGAATTTACTGTACATGTATTTAAGAAAGCTTAACATAGATCATGAGTAGTGTTAGTTGCTGGAGCATTCACACAAATTTTATCTTTACAACTTGAACTTGCAGTATCCCAGAAACAAGTTGATCCAGTAGAATTCTTAACACAAGCAGCTTCTAATGTTATAGCAGCACAAGTAGTATTTGTAACACATCCACCTCCTGTTTTTGTTATACAATTATTTCCTGTTAAATAAGCTTCACATGCATCATTTGTTGTCAATGTTGTTGGAGCATTAGCACATGTTCTATTTTAACATCCACCTCCTGATTTAACAGTACAAGTAGATAAATAAGAAGTACATAAATCATGAGTGTTATTGGTTGTTGGGGCATTGGCGCATGTCTTCTCTTTACAAGTTGTATCCCAAATGCAATCAAAATTGCTGGAGTTCTTAACACAGGCTGCTTAAACATTAGCAACGGAACATGCGCCATTGGCAACGCATCCTCCTCCTGATTTAGTGATACATCCTGTAACAAATCCTGCACAAGCTGAATTAGTTGTCATTGTAACTGGTGCATTTGCACATGTCTTATCTACACAAGCAGTTCCTGTCCAATAACAGTCACCACCTGAACTATTCTTAATACATGAGGCTTAAATAGCTGCAGCAGCACAAGTAGTTCTAGTTACACATCCTCCATTGGCTTTAGTTGTGCATGTTCCATCAGTTCTAAATGTTTTACAGGCATCATCAGTAGTCAAACTTGTTGGTGCATTGTCACAAATTCTATCTTTGCAAGCGGCTCCATCCCAATAACAAGCTGTTGTTTTTAATTTATTCCAAACACATTAAATTTCTAATGTTTAATCACTGCAGTTATTTCCACTATCAACACATCCACCTCCTGTTTTTGTTGTGCATGTTGAAATCACATCTCTGCACTCTTTATCTGTTGCAAATGTTGCTGGTAATTTATCACAAGTATTAGCATCAACACATGTATTATTTGTTGTATCCCAATAGCACAAGCTTCCTGCAGTATTTTTCACACATGGGAGTTGTTTTTTATAAGTACTACAAGCATCAATTTCAACACAATGAGTTCCATCGGTAATACATCTATTACTTATTGCTTAACATTCAGAATCAAGTGTTTTAGCAAATGCTGTACATCCAGTGAAGTATGTACATTTGCTATCAGTCCAAGCGCAAGCGGCATAGCTTCCACAATCAGTACATGGCTTAGCTTTTGGACAATCTGTTTCAGCAAATGTATCGCAATATGCAGCATAAGTCACTGTTGGAGTGACAGGAGTTGTTGAAACTGCGCATGCTTTCTTTGTAGCATCCCATGCACATCCAAGGGAAGCATTTTTGATGCAATCTCCTTCAGATAACAGTTATGCACATGTGCATGATGTTATACTGTATGTTTGACTTGCTACTAAAGCAAGAAACAATGAGAGTATGATGAATTTATTCATTAAAAGTATTAACATTTAGTTGGTTCTTTAAACAGATTAAATAGTAGAGGTAAAATTTAATTTTTTGTAATTTTAGAATAGTGTCATATTATATTTATATTTTTTCATCACTTTTAAATTTTCAGATGAATTATGATAATAAATTAAAATAATATTTGTTTTTCATATCGTTTTAGGAGAAGGGAGAAGATATCAATCTTATGATAAATCCGAATAAAAATATAATGAGACTAAGTATAAAACACAGTTTAGTTTATGAATACAACATTTTTTTTTTTCATATCATAAGCATCTAGAATACGATTAATTTATTGAAACTCATTTGATTCCTGATCTTATCTGCTTGCTCATTATCAAATCATCCAATTTTTTCTAAATTTGAGAAATTAGCATCCAAAACAAAGAAATGAATTTAAAAACATAAAAATGAAAGTTGCATATGAAAAATTGAGCATGTGGACTAATGTTAAGAAATAAGACAATTTTCAACAATAATTTTGCAGATTGAAATATCATATTTTTCACAAGTTTCGACATTATTGAACAAAGATGGAGCATAATATTAAAAAAGAAAAATTATCAAAATGCATTGTTAATTTAAGTGACACGAAAATTCTTTGCGAGAGGGAATGACAATATTAATTATAATTGATTTTATACTTATCTATACTGATGTTTGTTAATTATGAAGATATTTAAAATGTGGTTGATAATTTAATTATTCAATTAGTGTGCAAAATATAATAACTGACATGAAGGTTGAATTCGAGCATTAAGCAAGAAACCAAGAAACCAAGAAAAAAGTTTACTTTAAATTGAAAAAACATTTTGATGAATGTAAGGATGAAAAAAACTAATCTGATTTTTAAATTAAATTGAATTGAATTTTCTTCTAGAAAATATTCATTTTTCTAAATATTTCCTGTCTATTATTGACTTAAAGATAACAATAATTTTCTTGCCATTTTGAGACTTCCAATTAATATCCAAAGATACCTTAATAAACCAATTAAAATACAGAAAATTATAAAATATAATAAACATGAATATTTAATTTATTTTATTTATAATAAATCTTTTAGTTTTTAGATTGCTCATTTTTTGGTTAGTCTTTCAATAACAAGAACAAATGAAGTTAAATATATATAATGAGTATAAAAATGATAAAATTTGAACCATCTCCAAAATATACATCAAGAGACCTCAAGTTGATTCTTATCAAAATTATATTAAAGTATTTTAACACCAAGTCAATATCTTTCGTTATTCGAGTTGCTTGTTTTATATATAATCAATGATGCTAGAGTTGAAGCACTAACAATATGTAAGGATCATTTTTTTTTCTCATTTTTATTTCTTATCATGTAGTAAAAATTTTATTTTGATCAGCTTTCATAAATGTCATTATTTTGTTTCTTTTAGAGATATTAATTCAATAGAGGAATAGTAAAAATTATTAATAATCAACTTATAATTAATTTTTGTACAAATTCTTGTAATTCTTAATACAAAAATAGAAATGCTTCAAGTTTTATTACATGATGCAAGAATTCTTTCAAAATACCCTAAATGTACCGCAATGAATTTGGAATTAATTGTGTAACTGTTATAAGAGCAATTATTATTTAATTTAAAAAGGATCCAGATTTATTAAAAATAGCTAACTAAACAAAACCTGTATTAAATTTTACAAGGTGTCTATGAATCATATAATAAAAATGATTTTTCCTCTTAAGTAATTATATTTAAATACATTAATATCAAGAATCTTTAAGAATTCAAGAAAGTAAATTCTTACATTTAATCTTAGGGAATTAAGATAAAAATCTAATAGTAGTTTTGATAGAAATAGTATTCTCTAATTGAATTAATAAATATAAATTTACTCATAATTGATAAATTTATAATTAATTCTAGAGACGCACTATATGTATAGATATTATATCAGTTCTGGTTGATTGAATGACCAACTACTTTATATAAAATGATTAATCATAATCAAGTTACACGGATAAATAAATTATAAAAAGTCATAATTGCACGATTTGAATTATTATAAATTATTCCTTTGATTATATATGAGTTTGTGTAAAAATTTCATATAAAATAAGATAATCATATAAATTTGATACTATACAAGCCATCAAATTCATAAACCTAACATCTTCCTGTTTCTTCTAGAATTAAGCATGCCTTGAGAATCTACTCTTAAGGTAAATTATAAAATTCTATATATTGATAACCAATTTTACTTTTAGATTCATCAGTCTGGCTTCCCTCAGTAATTCCTCTTAATGTCTCAGTGTAGCCAATCAATTTTTTCTCCTTAGCCCAAGCATAGATTGCATCAGCCAACTCGAATGGACTGACTAAATTCACAGTGAAATTTTAATCATTTTTCCATTCTATAGATCCTAATTGTGCCATTTAATTAAGTATTTCTTTAATTTCTGAAGAATCTAATTTCTTAATTATTCCAGATGATGAATCTTAAAATATGGGAAAATTAAGAATTTCGCTAATAGAGGATTCCAAAATTTTATGTGATTGAAAGTAGAGATGTACAATCTCACTCCATTAAGTTATCTGCTTCTTTCTAGTCTCTTTATGATCTTATAAGCTAAGTACTTTATAGTGTTAATTTACGTGTAGAATGGAGGGTATTTCAAGAGTTTTGAATGTAATTCTAACTTGTCTTAAGCATCCTACATTTTAATAAATTATTAATTAGTAAATATATTCAAATGAACTCAAGTGGTACCATCTCCTTTGGTTACTCTAATCCATGTCTACATAATGGACAACGTGGATCTCTTCCTAACCATTATCTGCAACATTCTGCATGAAAGTAGTGTTCTTGATGGCAAGGCAATTGAATAACACTGTGGGATTCATTAATTTGCTAGTAACAAATGGGGCTACATTAGTATATATAAATACCAATCATTTTATTACATTGAAGGACGTTTTTCCTTTAGAATTCTAAATTTAATGTTTTGTAATTAATCATAGAAACTAATTATCATGCTCCTATTTTATTAATAATTTAATTCTTGTCTCAATACAATAAACCAAAGCATCAAAAATGGCCAAACAAAGCACATAAGAATAGGAATAAACCAATAAATAACTAAGAGTACAATATATAGTTGAACAAGTAACGGGATTTCGGTGAAAATGAATAGTATAGTGACTAGAGTATATATGGAGATGAAGTAGTGTAATAATTTAATGGAAATACAATTAAAATAGAAGGATTTTTTTTCAATGATATCTATAATGAGAAGTCCATTCAATGGACGATAATAACTTAAAAATTCTTGAATGATCATTTAGGTTATGGAAGAGTTAAGAGAGAGTAAATTGAATTACCTATTGAAGTTCTCTACGTCAATAGTACTAATATACTAGGTCAAAATTCTAGTATTATGGAGATGCACATACCCTATTATTAGATAGTGAAGAATGTTAATCACATCGTGTAAGCCCATAACTAAAATAAGTAAACTGAAAGTAGGTTCCGCTATTTCTTGATAATAGGATAGAGTAACGAAGAGTTTGATGAGATAATAGATGCATTAAATCCAACAGAGTGTACGTCCTTCCCTAATTGCTCTAGGCAACATGGGTATGGGGTTTTCGTTAATGATGAATGTTTAGTCCAAATACAAGTTGTCTGCTCCAAAATTGACCATAATGTCTTAATTCCAAAAGGGGTTTGATTCATTTCTCATGCAATATAATAAAATAATTAAAATGGAAAAAACTGATGCTTTGATAAATCCATCTGAAAACAGCATACACAAAATGTTATTTAGGCTCTCATAAAGGAATATAAAATTATGTATGCTGGACTATAAAATCAGCGCTATATTATGTTAAACTTAGGAATACCTTGACTATTGCTTCATAAAGGAGCCTCTGGATAAACAGTATCTTTAGCTCTACTATTACCTGTCGGCCTTCTCTTGGTAATTGTGAACATATTGTCAAATGCTACATAAAATATTATAGAAGCTTTATACTGATGTGAAATTTAGGTAATTTCATTTTGACTAATTTTGTTTAAGTTATTCTCTAAATTTTAAGACTCTGCATAGTTCTTTATTTATTACTTAAAGCATTTGAAGTTGTAACAAAAAAGACCAAAATCCACTTCTTTTTGGGAAAGCACCAACTTATGTTTTTATGTTTCTTCTCATTGCTATGGGACTTTTGGTTGTTGAAAGGATAATTGATGGACAAGCGAGAACTTATTTTACTTCTTTATTCTGCCTTGATAATCTGCTAAAAAATCTTGGTCTTATTTTTATACACTTATAAAGTTAGATTTGCAGCATTTCCCCTATTCTTATACACTTACTTACTATGCAGATAGAGTTTCTGACCTACCAAGTTAGATGAACCTACAATGACCATTAACAGCATTGATTAGTAGTTATTTTTGATCAAACAAAAGAATTATTAAATATATCATCTGAGGCTTAAAATTATTAGGTAGTAGGATATGTTTGAAGCGAAAGAGTATTTAAGAAAGATGGAGATCATTGAGGTCCTCAATAGAAAGCAATAAGTATCAACCAAAGAATTGACTGTTAAGTTGACTAGATATGCTAAATTTGGATCTACTTGTGGAGTAAATGACAAAGGAGAATTGTTACTTTCTTTAATTAATGGTCCAGTCTTATAGCAATTAAGATATTAGTAATAAGCTGACTAGCCAAGATTATAAACTTAAGGATAACTAGAGTAGCTGTTAAATGAACTAGTAAAAGGAGATCAGGAGTATTAAAAGGATTATAATTGTTAAAACTGAGTAATGAAGTACTTCTATTTCTTATTTCATTTTGATTAGCAATAATAAGATTTATCAATTCTTGGATAATGTTTCTGAGATAGTTAAATTTTAGATGAAAAACAAGGATGAAATTCGTGAGACAAAGATGTTAAAGACATTAAAATTTATTATCTGAGATTCGTTAAATTTCAACAACAAAAGATTCTCCTAATACAACAAAAATATCAAATATTGAAATGAAACATTGTTGTTTAGAATAAAAGTAATTGCGAATAAATTATAATAAATTAATTTTGATAAAATGGTATATATTTATAAGATATTATAAACTAAGAGTTTCAACAATATAAATATTAGTTTAAAAATCTAGTAAAATTGAACACTGATTTCTTCCCAGATGAAGAACGTAAAAGATAGATTACAGATATAATAATGGAGAATAGTATTGAATTAACAAAGGATGGATTTATTGGTATTACCTTTAAAAACGATGCCAGACAAAATTGCATTCAAATATCTATTTAGGATATGCAAAAGGGATTAATCTAAATGAACTTAAGGATGAATCAAGTATCAAACCTTCTGGGCTCTACATAGCAAATTATTTGACTGAAATATTGGAAGTTTCATTTTTTTAATAATGGACATATCGCCAATAAAGGGTTGAAGAATAATTACTACTTAAGAGTATGGAACAAAAAATTTAATTTACTCTCAGAAATATGATATATGATAAGAGTAATGTGAATTTTCTGATTGGTGAGAACTTAGATGAAGATGAATAAAATCATGATGAAATAATTGAGAGATACTTGGTTTAGGATTAAACTCAAAACTTAAATAGATTTACAAAGTATGTTAATTATCTATATAAACCAATTAAATACATTGTGATGAAAAATTAAGAGAAAATAGTAGTTTAAACTTAAGAAGACAGATGAGTTAAGAGACCACAATTAAAAGGTATGATGAAACTTTAAGAATCAGGAAGACTGAAATTTCGAACTACTCAAATAGATTAAATTTCATTCCCTATAGAAAAATCTAATTGCAAAAGTTCCTTAATTATAAATAGTGACTACTAATTTTCATTCTTTCTGAAAAATTTCACTTCTAAATTGAAAATGAATCCGATGCTTTGAAAATAATTAATATAAAATAAAAAGAAAATCCTTGTATATAGAAAGGATGTATGGCATTTAATAAAATTGAAATCAATTGTTCAAATCCAAAAATCAATTATGATGAGTTATATGTAGTGTTATTTAATTTGATAAGGAAATTGCTAATTTTAAATAAACAGCTAAACATTAACATTATAGTTCTTTTCATATATTCCTTGGGGAGAAATACAACATAACATCACATATTATCTAATGCCAACCAAATTAGATATTATATTTAAGTGATATATAGATATATATATTCCACTAAAAACATCATTTATTCCCTTCTTTTTCATAACAACTTGCTATCCCAGTTAATCCTATTTCTAATTGAGCAGGTTCAAGATTTTCTCTAATTTATAATCCTTAATATTGTCTATTCTTGTAGAAGTCTAAGGTTTAAAATATTTTGTCTAACGCAATCAATTAATTTTCATTATTTTAAGCTAACAGAGCAGTAGACTCTTCTTATTTATTTATCTATTCATTCTAAACTTCTTGATTCCCTTCTAGCTGTTACTCTTATGCAAGTAAACTTAAATCACTTTCGACTATGTATTTAACATCTGAAAATGCTTAAAGCAATTGAAAGGGAGTGATGATCAATTTGTAATACTTTTTGGTATCAATAATTGAATTTCTGTAACAACTTATGATAATATAGGCTTCGATTTCAGGAAAGTTTCCTAACTTAGCTTCATTGAGACTGTTCATTGAAAATGTAAAGTATTTTTTCTAATTATTTTTTAAGATCTATTTGCATGCCTTGTATGCATTTTTAGTATACTTAGCGGTAGAATTATTAATTAGAATGCCAAAACATTTGCATTCAGATGCCTCTTCAACTTGTTTAGTTCTTTTTATAATTAAAGGCATCTAATTGATTTACAATATTTAAAGTTAACAAGTGGTAGGATCTATGATATAACATTTTTCAATCTTTCCATATTCGAAATGTAAAATAAATCTTTATAGCAATTCACTGTCTTCAGATCCTATAAATATGAGTTATTTTCTTAACTCAGCTGCATGATAACCACAAGCGATATGTTGAGTTTGTTATTGATTCAATTTCCCTTAGAATGAGAGAAATATGTGTTTGCTTTCACCAATCAAAATATGATCATACTTTTAATCGAATAATACCCAAGATGATTATTCAATCGAATCTATAGATTTAATTAATTCAGCTGAATCATATTCAAAATAGGGCAACACATACATGATATTTTCTTAGTGAGCCTCTGAGAAGCATGTTTCTCCAAAATGTATTATCAGATCATGCTTGATGTGACGTGCTCCAATTACATTCACACAACAGGATGAATGTAAGGGATCAGCAGAAATGATGAATTACTTATTTGGGTATTTTTGGCTTAGTTATCGCCATACAGTTTAAGCTTCCTGTAATTAATTACTAGGAAATTAGATCACAATCTTCTCAAAATTCTCTAAATTTAAGTTGTCAATTCTATACATAAATTAAATTATAATTAATTAAATATTCAATACTAAGGCTTGATCTTACTGTGAATCTGATATTAATACAACTAAAAAAATTTTATTTATTTCTGAATAGAGACAACTATTGAAACTAATCCTAACTTAACTAATAATTACCTTAATCTTGAGTGTTTATTAAGGCAGATATTCATGTGTTAAATTATTGTATTTGAGATCCCACGAGTAGTGGAGTGTATATCATAAAATATAATAATATAAATCCAAGGAAGAGAATATTTATATTCATTTTGATTTAGAAGTCAATAATTGTCAATCTATAGTATAAAATTAATTAATTAGTTCATTCAAATAATATGGTTTTTCTAAAAAATCAAATCAATTAATTTACAAATTGTAAACTCATTTCTTAAATCCATAACTTCACTCTCAAATTCGTAATCTATTTCTATATCGGAAAAAGATTTTTTATAAACTACTCTTTATACTTTTCAGCATGTCTAACCCAATAAGAATTAAAAAAATATTTTAAGATACAAGTATTTTTTATTTCTGAAAGAATTTGATCGATCATCATTTGTTCATCTTCTTTTGAGATTTCAAGTTTAGCATACTATGAAAGTTATTCAAATATTTCTCGTATTTAATTAAGTATATTATTTTACAATGATATTCTTATAAATTCTTCCCAATATTTTTTTTAGTCTTATAGCAATATCTAATGTCGTTGATCCTTTAATGCTTTTAAATGATTCTCCCTTATGCTGATGCCAATTAGTGAGATCATTCCAAAAATACAATCTTCCTTAATAAAACACTCGTATGGATCAGAAAGAGATACAATTTCAAATAAATAATTTCCTACGTCACATGCATGTATTCCTCTTTAATTATATTGTTATGAAAATTCCTAACAATAAGTGTCATAATTTGGAAATCTTGAATAATATTTTAATAATTCGTCAATCTCAGACCTTGCTTAGACAAAATCTTTATGCTAACCCAAAGATTTAAAAATATGGCTATAAAATTATTAAGTTTCTTTTGATACTTTCAAAGAAGTCTAAAAGTGTTGAATTAATTAATTGATTATAGTTAAAATAGAAATAGAAGCATCCTACTTTTATGATTCAGATTGAAAAATTGGGCACTGAAACCCTGTAAATGCAATATCATATTAAATGTCAACAAAAGTAATAGTGAGTAGTTGGCTTTTTTATCGAAGTATTAACCATATTCTATCAGATGTTAAATAAAAATGATTTAATTCATTTTATTTTAACTCGGCAACTTTAGTAAGCAAATGGCTGCATAATCTCAAGATCTATTCTATTGACATTAGTACCAGTCCTTTTTACTGATTAGAATATAGTATATAATTACAATCCAAAACATTAAATCCCTTAAGCGAAAACAATTCCTCAAATTTATTGTGTATTTAATCCATTTTTCATTAGGTATATATTCCATAGTGCCTATTTGGTTTAAATTATGTTCCCAAAAGAGCTATCCAGAATTTTCATATTGGAAATATTCGATCACATCATAGTCAATACCTTACATATAAATTAATATTAATTATAATATATCTATAATTCTTATCATTTTCATGCTTAATTATTTCAAATTCTATAATATACATCTACCAATTAAAGATTAAAGTATTAAGAATAAGTGAGATAAAGATTTTAATTAATTTATGACTTTATGTTAAGATAATACCATTAGATAATTGTTTCAAATAAATAAAAAGTACATAAATATTAGAATATGTATAAATCAATCAATTTTTGTGAGTTTATTTTAATACTTTAGGAAATTTGATTGCCAATATTTCAACACCTTTTTTTAATAAAAAATAAACCAAATTGCATATTTAATTATGTGGTTTGAGTAGTATTCATTGATGTAATAAATCAAAAGAAAAGTAATCCATTATTGGATATTTGATAAATATTTATCTGGTTTTAATTATTTCTTTTGATCATTATGGGTCCTTAATAATCGCAGTGAATATTGAAAGGGTAAAATGATGGCTACCACATCAATTAACTTTTCAGCAAAATAGGATAATAATATTTACAGGAGGAGTATTTAATAAGGGGATTTTAAATATATATTCATTATTTATATATATAAATTACATATTTGTATTGATTAAATGAAATAACAACATAATTGAATTTTATATAAATTTTATCACATATTTATTCATGATTTGATTAATTAAAAAGATTTATGAAGTTCTTCTCTTGGATTTCAGATTTTAATTATTTTCATTCTCATTAATAATTATTTAAAGTGATGAATACTTAGCTATTGATTGTAGAAGCTGCCTTATTATTTGGGTCTGTGATTGCTCTGTTTATTTTCAAAGAGTGGGAAGGTAATATAAAGATTATTAAATTGCTATTTTCTCTATCTAACCTTAGTATATTTTTATTGGAAATAAAGCAAATAGGAGAATCAAATTGTAATTATACATAATCGAAAATTAGATGTTTTAATAGCAATTTCTGGCATTCTTATGATTTTATTTTCTTTTAAGGAGTTGAAGAAGGAGAAGACTGTAGTGCCTCAGATCTAGGTGATAAATACGGAACTTTCGGAGAGGAATAATAAGGTGGATTAGGAGATAGAATTGCCTTAGCAACTGCCTGTAATTCCTTCGATTCATGAGAGCAACTCGAGCATCAATAAGAGTTAGAACCCTCCTGCAAATGATAATAATAGATTGTAGAGTAACTTTTCTGGAGAAAAAAATGATTAATAAAATGCTAAATAGGAGTAGGGTTTGAATTATTTGGGCGATAACAAGAGGCCATCGATACAATTCAAAAATACTGGGCCTAGTGTTTTGATAACTCGTCAATAGAGTGTTGCTTAGATTTAGCGTAATAAATTTAGATGTATAATCTTTAATAGCAAATTTGAATGTGATCAAATTTTAGGATGACTTCGGAGAGATCAAATTTGGGATCCTTAAAACTCTTAAGTCAGTTGCATATGATTAGTTGGGAAGGGAAGTGGAATGCATATTTCAAAGTGATAGGCCACTTACTAAGTTGCTGTCCACTGTTGAAAAAACGAATTAGCCCAGGATGTAAATCTTATATGAGAGTTAAGCAGAGTACAATTAGTATGTGGATGATACATTAAGAGGAGCAATTCAATTAGATGATTTTGGGTATGATGAGAAGAAAAAGGAGCAGAAAATTACATGGTAAAAAATAATAAAAGCAGTAATTTTAATAATTATTTTAAATCTAAATTTTATAATATTTGATAACTGGAATTTGCCTTAAATAATCTTAATTTATTTTATTTTGTAGAGATAAATATTGCAATATAAAAAGTTGATAGCACATTAATTGGAATTGAAATGTGAGATTAGAGATCTCCTCATTTGGTTGGCATTAGTTGGTCTTCCCTTGATGACTGTTTTAGCCATAAATCTGTTAGACAAGAGTTTGGGGAGATAGGTTCTGCAAGTTGCTAACTGGGTTAGTTTAGTTATCGCTTCGAAGTACAGCAAACACTGTTAAGAGTATAACATTTATTTAGCATTAGATATTTCTATGGTTGCTAATTCTACATTCTAGTAATGACCATAGTACTCTGCTTCATTTGATATCTATATTTATTACTCAAATTGAAATTTTGTAAAAAAAGCAATTTAATTTATTTCTTAAATTTATAATGAATTAATAGTATTTAAGGAAGAAATTGAAGATCAGAACAACTACCGATACTCCCCTTGTTCCGAAAATAATGTCTACAAAAAACGAGCAATCGCAATTCATTGAAACTAACCGAAAACGCTATATAAAAGCATTTAGTCCATAGCGCTTTTAATTGCCGCAAATAGTTTAACCTTAATTGAGTTAATTGAGTCAGATAACGCCACTTCGTCAAAGAGGGAAATCTGAAAGTTTTAGAGAATATTCAATGGGATTCTTGGGGCCTAATGATTTTGTTCGTTTGTTGCAGATGGATTAAAATTTAGGATAGGAATTTTGTTATTTAAACAATTATGGCAATCCTTACGAATGGAAGGTTGTCAATTATGATGATAGAAACTTAGATTATTATATGACCATAAGTGGAAGGGGAATCATAATACACCACAGCAATTTTGAGGAGTTTGTGTCCATTAAGCAATTTGAAAAAGATCGAAAATTGTTTCACAGATTACAAAAGATAGAGTTCTTTCGAAATTATCTGCAACAAAAAACATTCACTAGGTGGAAGAAGTTAAGTATCAAGAATAAAGCTCAATCAATATCTAAGGAACTGACTACTTGTTATTTACTCTTAGATCCCTCCCTCAAGAGACCCATTGAGGAAATTCACAAGTACACTCAAAGGATAAAGGGTTTGGTGTTTTTTGTGCCTACTCAAATGAGTCCTGTGAATCAGGCGAAGTTCATTCAAAAATTGTAAAGATCTCTAAATGATTTCTAAAAAGAACTGGCTAAGAACATCAATTTGATATTGAAAATAGTTGTGGATGCATGTCAATATTCCTTTAGTATTTTTAAAGAAGACCAAGGTTACAGGTAGAATTTGGAGTTGATACGGAATTCTCAAATGGAGCAAAAGCCTCTTATTATTGGTGTATTAATGCCCTTCTTATAAATAGGATAATTCTACACAGTCAATGCAATTCACAATGGAATCAAATCTGAGGTAATTTCAGTAGAAGCTAATCAAATTCACGAGGATGATTGATTACATTCAACTTGAGAGCATGATAATATTGATGTACAATTCTATTGTTAATTTCTTAAAGGTAATTAAGAATGCCAATAAACATCTCAAAGTTGGGTAATTAATACTCTTATTCAATAGAACAACCTAGTTTAGTTGGGTAGTTGTAGAGATCCATTTGTAAGAGGGAGCCATAGTGTTTGAGCCATCGTTGAGAGGTATGTAGGATATATTTGTTTAAACAATGGAAAAGGCTATAGACATAATAGAACAGAGCATTTCATCAACGAGGAAGCAATAGGAATTACAGACTTATGGAGTGGGTTCGAGCTCAACAGATCTGAGATAAGATTTGAGGGAGTATGGACGGATAAATTTGAAATCTTATGATTATATTTAGGAATTGGGAGAAGAGTTGCAATTTAGTTATAAGCAGATAGAACACTATATGTTGAAGATTTAGGTGTTATTGGATGAATTTGCAAAGAGTGAGGATCAGTTGTTGAATGCAGAAGTGTTGAGGCAGTAATTCTAATTAATTTCTGAAATGCAATCTGAGATAGAGATCATAGAGAACATTGTGGACATTGGGTTTTTGAGATTGAACATCCAGCTGTTTAAATTGCAGACGCAGACCTTCTTTAAGAATAAGATTTAGGTGATTAATCAGAAGGTGGATTTGGAACTTAGAGGGAAGTGTAAGATAATCTAGGAGAAAATTCAAGATTGGTTGGAGAAGTTGAAATTGAAACCAGTGACTCTGAAACAATACGTGATACATCAGGAGAATTACTTGTTGATTAAATCTCATTACGAGGCCATTGATTAATAAATAGAAGAGTTGCATGTTTACAACAGAATTTATAATAACGAGGAGCAGACAATTCCCATTAAGGATATTTGGGACAAGATAGTTAGTTAATATTAATTATTCTAATATAAGTTTTACGATTTGCAAAATCAATATGGATTGGTGTAAGATAAGTTCGAGAAGGAGTTCAGAAGGTTGACTCCTTTTTTTCATCAGAAAGTGTTATAGTTTTGTGAGTAATTCGAAAACAACAAGGACATAGATGACATCAATTCAATTTCACAATTGCAAGGCTAATTGATTACTTTGGAATTAGAATATGAGGATTTGAAGTAGTATTCATATTCCTTGTAAATCGAACAATATCATAATGAACAGTTGCACGAGATAAAGAATAAATATGTCTAATTTAAGTAATTGTAAATAGAAATTCATAAGATCAAGAACTTTCAGTAGGAATGGATGAGAGAACACTTTTTGGATCTGAATCTGTCTATCATTAAGACTACATATTAGAAATTACTGCATTAGATTGAGGATTGCAAGATATTTGGGTAGGGTTAATTAGTCTAGATCAAGACTCAATTGATGAATGAATTGAAACTCTATAATGTGATAGAGATCATATTGCAGATTAAAGATTATGATCACAATATCGTGGCTTAAGTGTGCAAGAAGGATAAGTAATAGGATAAGAACTTGTTATAATTGATATTGTAAATTTGTAACAATCCATAGCATCCAGTATTCACTACATAATATTTGTATCAGTCAGACATCAATGAACAACAAGATAATTTGTAGTAACTATTGATCATCATTTAATATGAGAATCAAACGATGAACTCGCTTCTTAAATTAGAGGAGTTCTGGAAGAATCATAAGTTGCTCATTCAGAAGATTAAAGGAACGAAGGATCAATACTCAATCATTAATTTAAGTTATTTGAATGAATAATTGGATGAGAACATTCTGATTATCAATAACATTCTGGGTCAACCTAATATCGATGATCTAAGAAATAGAATTGATATGCAATTGAAGAACATCGTGTATCTGTAGGAGTACATCAATTAGTTGACTCTCCTGTAAGATACTCAATACTATTTAACTAATGTGTTATCAACTCAGATCAATCAGAAGAACCAGAGTAAGGAGATGAAGATGTATTAGCATTAGGAAAAGTAGTGGAAGCAATTGATAAGATTCATCTAGCAATAGAAGAGTTTGGAAGTCTGGATTAAGGATGAGTATGAGAAGAAGTTCTTGAAACAGATTCAACAAGACAATCAGAATTGTAAGAGTATCATTCAATAATTGAATGAACAATTCGATAAGAAGAAGTATTTGTTTCCAAGATTCAATTTCCTTACCAATTCCCAATTTAACAAGGTTGTTTCTGAAGTCAAACACCCTGCAGCCATGTAACAATATCTAAGTCTGTTTTTCCAAAATATCCATTAATTTGATTATGACCAAAACAAGGAGGCAGTCACATCTCTCTATTCCAAAGAAAATGACTAAATAGCAGTTAAGTATTGTCCAATGAAGGGCGAGATTGAAGATTGGTTCAAAACTGTGGAGGAAGGCATGAAGTAAGGATTGAGACAAATCATCAAGAATGCATTAAAGCATGCTGATAACTATCAGCAGATTGTGTAGTATCCCATTTAGATTATATATATTTGTATGACTATTACTTATACAATGATGTTGGATGATATTCTGTAAAATGATGAGAAGGATTGGAATGAATTAGCGGAATTCAAATAATATGAAATACACGAGCAGATCAAACTATTGCATTCTGAGAAATAGTCAGTTAAACAATAATTGCGATAGATTGCAATCATTATGATAATGAATAATCAAAAAAATCTAATATAGGAGTTAAATCAATTCAAAATCAATAGTGATAAAGATTACTTCTATTTGAAATAGATGAAATATTACTATGATGATGAAAACATATTAGTTAATTTCTTGAATAACAAAATTCAATACTAATTTGAGTTCTTTGGGGATGAATTCAATTATCATTCATGGAAGTAGTCTGAATAGTGTATTTTGCTTATGAATCAAGCCTTCTAAATCAATCGATTACCCCATTTGATTGGCCATTACAGTAAGTATTACATTATCACCCAATATTCACAAATGCTGGGACGCTATTACAAGTAGGTGTAGATTACAAGTGGGGATTATGATTTCACCTATTTATTGCAATGCATATATGGATCAATACAATCGAATTCCTTGTTCATCATCACGGGATACTAATATCTTCTATAAGATGATAGGCTGATCCTGCAAACAATATTCAATTAAATTTGCAGTGCTCTATGGTAATAACTTTAGATAATGGATTAGGAAGGGAGACAAGTGAAATTATAAAACAAGCATTTTCTCACTCTGATATCAGATGTCCATCATCCCATCCTATCATTTAAGAACATTCATGTCTACCAACCTGATATCATGATTTTATGGTAGGCACTCATTCAAATGATATACAATTAGGAAGTTGTTGAAATATTGATGAAATTGATACAAACATTAAACAGTGTCTTAGGTGCTGATTTGTTTAATCTTGCTAGATTCAACTGCTTTAATCAAGTAGTCAAGACCTTGAGGACCATCAAATTGAATGATCTCTTGGATGTGTTGCAGCATCACTTGAACAATGCAGACAAATAGCTATTTAATTCAATAGTGAATGAATACTTTCCAAACAGGGAAGAGAATCGATATGAAATGGAAAA
Organism: Paramecium tetraurelia; assembly: GCF_000165425.1. Lineage (NCBI taxonomy): Eukaryota > Ciliophora > Oligohymenophorea > Peniculida > Parameciidae > Paramecium > Paramecium tetraurelia. The sequence goes on along the minus strand of NW_001799411.1, from coordinate 435,273 downwards.
ATTGAATTCTTTGCTCAATGAAAACAATCTCATTCTAATGTATGGTCAACCCAACAATGGTAAGAGCAAATTAATTTAAGAACTGTTTCAATTTAAATTTGAATAGGAGAACACTAATTAAAATGATAATACTCTGTTGTAATCCACAAAACAAAACAGCATTCTCTCTCTTGAATTAGATGCTTATGATGATGAAGATTTGTTCAGTATTTTATAAAATTCTCAATCCTTCAGATTTTATCATTTTATGATCAATTTCAGATAAAAGCAAATCTATTTTAATTTGGAGAACTTTGTATTGTTTAATAGTCTAGTGTACTCTAATAGGAATGCAATCTTTGAAAGCAATGATATATCAAAACAAGACCCTGCTTCTTTGACCAATTTCACACTCTTCTACTACAATAATAACATTTCCAATCAGCAATTTCTTGTTCAAGAATTGAAGTACATCAATAATATAGAATTACAAACCTTATTGGCTCGTAATTTGATTCATCAAATCGAGTAGTATTACCAACTATTGTTAAACTTCCCGTATTCATTATAATACGTGTTGCGTTGTTCTGCCAAAGTCTTAAGCATTTACTACAACGAACAACAATACAGCAAGTTTACACAACTGGATGTTGAAAACATAAGCACCTATGCGACTTACACATTATTCTGTTTGATTTTGGATCAGGAGAACAAGTCTCGTGTTGTCGATTAGATTTTAATGGTGATACAAGAAAGAAAATTGGATCAATTGTTCAACCAAAAGTCTTCGTATAATAACACAACTTTGCAATATTACTTTAATCAGTAAGAACTGTATGCCATTCAAGAGTTGCAGAGTCACATTCTATTCTATGGTGACATCACATGCAATAAGAGCATCTTGGCCAAGTTGAAATCATCATGTTGCTTGTACTTTAGTAGTCGAACCAAATCAATTGAATTGCAGGAATTTATAGATAAGAAGCTGATGACATACAGGAAGGATAAGTAATTGTACTTGTCACCCCCATTTGGATAAATTAAGCATTTCATAGTGGAAGATATCAATGTATCCAGTTAATGTCGTATCTTCATTAAGCAATTGAACGAATACAATTACATGTTTGATAAGAAGAACAATTGTCAGTTGAAACACATCAGCAACTTCTATTTGTTGGGTACTTCACAGGAACAGTTAATCGAAAAATACAACTAATTCAAGCATTTCGTATTCATCAACACCAGCAGATCTCCATTGATTCAGAACATCTACACTCAGATAATCATAGAAATGGCAGTCAAAGAGAAAGTTAAGCAATACTTGGAGTTGGGTTATATCAACGATGGAATATTGAAATTATCACATAAATTCAAATAGCATTGGGAAAAACAATGGTGTTATCGTTATCTATTCGATAATAATGCTATTTGGTACAGAATCTTAAATCCCCTGATCGTACACAATGATCCACAACAGTTTGTAAATCAATTCTATCAAAATATCATGAGAGTGATAGGCGGTTCCATGGATATAATAGATATGGACAATTTGGATAAGTGTATAAAGGAACTCAATTTTGGAGATTACCCTATAGAGATTTCTGTGCAATAGACTAAGTAGATGTATGATGAAATCAAAAAGGAGAATGTGTCTAATTTGTTTTTGCATGAAAGTCACTTGGAGAAGATCATATGTATAATGAGAGGATGGCAATATGATCAACATGTCATAATTCAAGGAAGGATTGGGAGTGGTCGGAATTCGTTTATTCGATTGGCTCAGTTGATAATGTAATATGAATAGAAATATCAGGATCTTGGACTCAATGATCTTTTGTAGAATTGGGATTAGCAGAGTCATATCACGTATGTTACCAACATCAATGATAATATCTATCAATTCATCTCATATCCCATTTTGTATTGTAACAATTTATGTTTGTCCAAAATTGATTCCATTTCATCTTTGCACATATGTATATTGATCGAGAACATGAATCAATTGGATGATTATAAGAGAATACTCTATAAATGCTAAGTTGTCAGACTATTTGGATGGCCAAAGGTATTCTAATAGGATGTTGCTACTTAGATTCTTAATGACAGGTCCATTGATACTAATCTATTTTGCAAGGTCTTTGAATAATCGTAAGGATACATTCAATAATTCCTAGATCAACTCTATTTATTCCAAAAATAGTATTAACAATCCAAATCTGAGAATTAGAGATTAATTATCATTTACTAGAAGGTACTCAATAAAATAGAGGAGGCAAACACTGAATTCAGTACCATCACAACTTAGTACAACAAGTACAATTAAGAATCTTAGGAGGTTATTAATCAAATGAATATTATAAATAATGAGATTTCTAAGGATAAATTAGAATTGGGAGATATCAGTCAATAAATCAATAAATTGAATGATAATATCAACAAAAGTGAGTAGAAAATCAATAAACAGCAATTGTAATTAAATCAGCAATTCCAATAATATAATAAGTAAAGATTGCAACTATTTCACATCATCTAAGAGTTTCCCTTCTTGTAACCATTATCTATGGAATTGGTGCATTTAGTTGATTTGCCATAATTGGAACAATATCAGATTGATCAGATTACTTTGAAGTACCCATAATCTTCATAATAAATTTAAACTATCTATTAGATTGCCATCAACATTTGTAATTATCAACAAACCTTAATACAACTCTAAAACAATCTACACAATGACAAAGTGGCAGTTGAAGAGATGAAGAACAAACAAGAATTGCGAACTGGTATGATACAATAATAAGAACAATAAATCAATATCTATCAATCTAAATCACGTATTTTAACTGATTAATTGGAAAAGATCACCAAGATATTTGAAGCAACAAGAAAGTGTCTTCAGCATTTGAATAAATATCAAGTCCAATGGCAATAGAATATATTTAATTTATAATAACAATAAATCCAATTGGTTGATATCAATTTTGTACAAAGTATTTGTCAAAGTTATAATTAATAAATAAAGTAGAAATTAATTGATAATTTGAATTTACAATGTAAATTAGATTACGAGAATATGTAATTACTACTCAATTTGAAATTTTAAAATCAAAAGAATATTTTACTAATCATTGACCCTGAAAACCTGTCTCAAGAATATCTATAATAATTCTACCCAACTGCATATGTGAGTTCATTCAATATCAACAATATAAATGAAATCAAAAGCAACTATTAAACCCAGTAATGCCTAATCATAAATGATGTGATAATAGATGAATTAATGAAATCATAACGATGGAGATCATTTATATTGCAATTTCAGTAATAACAAGAGAGTAAGATATACTTTATTTCCTATTAAATAAGACATGAAAGTATAGCCTAATCGCTTTTGCGAACTATTTATTTTAAGAAATAAGATAAAGAAATTGAGTCATATGCATTGTTAAACATACTACAAAAGGAAAATCCTGAGATATTTGATAAATTGGTACAATAATATGACGAGGAGAATCTATCACTCATAAATTTAGGATCTCTCTTGGATGACGATCATCCAATTATGGATCCCCTTTATGAACAATAACTGAGTCTCTTGATATCCTCTTAGTTTAACAGCATAATTAACCTAGATGTTATTACTCAAATTCAAGAACTTATTGATCAATAGGAATAATAGAAATAATACAATACACAATTCAATTTTGAAATTTATCACCCTTTGATGGTGAGATTCTTATTGGTTTATAAGAGTCTGCAACAATCTATTGTTTTTGATCGTCGTTATTATATCACAATGCAACAATTATTAGACAAACTGATTCAAGTGATGGATTAAATCAAGGGAGACAGCTCAGAACGATATTGGATCATAAGTAATCATTTCACATTGTAGACAATGCATATGATAGAAAATCAATTTAGATTAGAACATCATTTGTTGGTGAAGTTCATTTTATTTACTCAAATAGATCTGAGGAATAGAACCATCTCTTAGGATCAGTTCTAATATGTTATTGGTCAACAAGTACAGAAGGACTTGAGTAAATATCCAAAATCCTTAAGTGTTTCATTCATCAAATAAGATCAGTGGGATGAAATCAGATACATTATGAGTTTATCACCATCATTTGATGATTTACATACTCAGATCTCAAGATATCCCAAGGAATGGTAAAAATGGTTGGATGACGCCTTGTCCATTCCGAGTGAATATGATGAAAAATTGTAAATATTTGAGAAGCTCATTCTAATAAAGGCTTTCAAACCCAAATATTTGAGAAGATTCATTTATGAGTACATCAAGGACAGATCAACGAGACACTCCACTTAAATCAAAACCAACAAGATTTATTAGACATCAGAAAAGCAAATCATATATGTCTAATCCTAATTAAGAAAATTTGTAGAAGAAATCAACATTCCCATTTATAAAGGACAGCAAGAACTCAATCAGCAATATTTATTCATTAATTTGTCACATTATCCATTGGAATTGCAGGAACAAATAATTCAAAGCAAATATCCTCATTGCATTCTAGAGAATTTTGAAGAAGATCTTTTACTAGATAAAACATTATTGAATTGCTAGAAGTCTTTTCTACAATATGATGAATAAATACGTTAGAACATCAAAAAATACATACCTAAAGTGGATGGCAATACAAGTGAAATGAAAAAGTTCACTTACAGTTTATGTTATATGCACTTTTTCATCATCTAGAGGAATCTACTATTAAATTAGACTTCTGAGACCTATACGGTGTCAGATTTAAATCTAATCCTAAAATTTAACTTGCCCTACTTCATCAATACCAACATCAATAGTATGTTTAAACTAATAACTGATGGAATATACAATGTCCCTCCTGAAGATCAAATAACTATAGAAAGTATTATTTATAAGCACTGCAATTAGTAAGTAAATACTGAGAATTATTAATATTTGCATTTTCAAACACTTCCAATAGGCAGTGATGTATGGTTAGATGAGATGATTAATCGAATTCCAGATACAAATGATACCTATAGTATTGGCTACGGACATTACAACTTTGCAATTTATAATTAGTTAAATTAATAGATAATTCAATAATTCTAACTATTAACTAATAGCAATAATACTGTAGTTTAAAGTCAGAATAAAGCATAGCTTAAATTAGTTGAGCCACTTAATTTAATTAAATTAGAATAGAAATTAACAAGAAAGTACTCTTTTCAAAAAAATGACTCAAAACCCTTTTCTTAATATTATCGAAAAACAGCACTTAATATCATAAACAAAAATAAACAAAATATTTCATACACAGATGCTGTTGATCAATATATCAATATTTAGATCTAGAAGTATAATGTATTGATAGAAGAGTTGAAGGAATATATCAGGAACAATCCAGATATATATGCTATGCCATGTCCACATGAGCTATATTAATATTTGTGGTACAAACCAAAATCTAATTTGCTCACTCACAATTTAATAGAAATGGTGAATTCAAATGTGTATCAATTAAAATTATTGAGAGATTAATAAAATCGAAAGTACTTTGATTTAAGCTACCTATTTATTCCTAAGGCATTATTGGAATACTTCAAATTGCAATTTAGTCGTAAGAATGGTCTCAATCCTTGGAATCTCAATATTTATACTGATATTTCGAAATGTACTGAAATAAACCATGTACAATAGCAGTAATTAAATGATGGATCTTATCTACTTGGAGGATTAGAATGTCAGAATTGCTAATGGAGTATGGACAAACACAAATTGATAGAATGTGGTAATTTGCCTTCCACATTGATTCCATACATCCTCGTTTCTACTTTGGAAGGTGAACAACCACAAGAATTACAGATTCAAATCATGGATAACGATATAACATTAATGACAATAGATTTGTAATCTGATCTTGATTAGGATACTATTAATATAAGAAAGGCAAGAATAGTAATAAAGGGGAGATGATGCTCAGAATAAAATTAAGGAAATGATTATTTTTTATATACACATATATATATAAGCGATTTTCAATTCGATTACTTTAATTTACCAGTTAATTCTAAATTCTTACGTTTCTCGTCAAGATATTTGGCAAAATGATAATTGGAACGAAGGGTTTCACTCCAAGTCAACTTCTATAAAATATCCTGTCTTCTCATCGAAGCTAAATTAGTTTAAGTTTCTGAGATGGCTTTCATCAACAACTTTTCATTAACAATTGTATCCATTCTTCTTTTTAAGATTTTCTATGAATTTTCAATGGCATTAAGCCACAATTATTCATCTTCATACATTTTAATGGCTTCTTCAGCGAATTGCTCATCAGTCCAATTATTAAAGCTACCTCCAAATGTTAATTTCTTAGCCATTTCTTCAGTGTTATTATCATAGGAGTAGTATTCCCTCATGAAATTTTCTTCCTCCAGACTCTGTTACCTTACTTGTGGATTGAGACGATCGGCTTCCATGTCAGAATAGAATTTGGATTGAATTTGATTGACACATTCATATTTTAGTGCTTAACTTGATTCTAAGAATAAACCCTCAGCACCAATAGGTGTTGTAATGACAGGTAACATTTCTCTCCAAGCATCTGTGATTTTTCCTTTAACTCCAGCACCGAAACGCAAGGGTGCTAGCATGACTCTATACTTTCCAAGGATGTCAATTTCTTTCATTAGTCCCTTGCAAATGAAACCATTGTACTCATCTGTTTTGAATTCTGCAGGGAAATTACTACCATAAATATGTAACTGAGCTTATGGAAGTGCTTTGACGATTATTGGCCAGATTCGATCTTTTAATCTTTTGACTGCATCATAATTCGGTCGATGCGACATATTACCAAGAAATACAAAGTGTCTTCTCTTGTAATGATGTTGCTTGAGTTCTATGGCTTGCTTGTCTTCTTCATCCAATCGTCTTGTGGTAGGATAAAAGAAGGTGACCAATTGAACCTTTTTATTTAGATGTTTTATTAATTCCATTTCGTAATCAGAACATGCTATTATGAGATCGCTTCTTATAATTGAAGCCATCTCCTTATCAGTGAGTTCATCTCCTAATTCTGGCTTTGCCTTTAATACTTCCTTATTCATCAATTCCCCAGTGAGCAAGGTTTCCCTCTTCAATCTTAAACTGTGTAAGTCTTACAAGTCCAGCACTTTAGCACAATTTGAGAATACTTAATGTACATAATGACTGTACAAGCATTCTGATACATGAGTGTCGAAAACACTTACTGTAGGGGTTTGGATGCGACTCAACACATGGTTGACTCTACTTGTGTTTGAAGGGTCGGCTTGTTGGCATTTCAGATCAATATATTAGCGTATATCCTCTGCTTTTTTTTTATCTTGAGGAGTGATGTAGAATGTCTTGATATTATTGTGGATAAAGCGTTCGATTATTCCAAATGTCCGTTCATGAGCTGCTGAGAAGGATTGTTTGGGCCAAAGCTATGAAAAGTAGCAGAAATTCATTTTAATTATTTTAATGGATTAAGAGGAATTTGGAGAAATTGATAATGAGGAATTGAGCCTGGAAGAATTCAATTATGAGGAAGATCTAATGGGAGGAGATGATGACCAATAGATGCCCAATAATTAATAACCAAAAAATGATTAGAACAAAAATCCAATTTCAAATCAAAGAACTCACACTCCTTACCCACCTGAGGAGGAAGAAGAGGGCGAAGTCTATTAATATGAAGATTAGAGTGAGGATTTAGCTTAGCATAATGACAACGAAGAAAATGTATAAGAAGAAGAAGTCTATGAAGAAGTTCCTGAAGATAATGAATAATATAACGAGGAAGAAAATGAAGAAGAACAATATGATGAAGATTATGAATAAAATGACTATGAAGAGAATTACGATGAATTCGAGCAGGAAAATCCTAATAATAACAAATAGAACAAAGAAGTTAAAGATAATAAAAATGCTTAATCTGATAAATCGGCTCCTCTTTTAGAACCTCCAAAGAAAAAGAAGAGACCTCCTCTGCCTATCTAACCTATTAAATAGAAACCCACCTATTAAGAGAAATATGCAGAGCTAATGGCTCCTTAAGATTACTCTAATTGGAAACCAAAACAGTTGCATGAGGAAAACAAGTTACTCAGATAGAAGCTTAAAGAAATCTCTGAAGAAGTGACTAAATTAGTCGAGCTGAATGCTTAACGTGTATCATCACTACCATAACCGTAGCCATAAATTAAGAGATAGAAAACAGCACAATCTTAACTCTCGGGCGTTTCTGTAATTGATAAGGAGATTGAAATTAATCAAAAAAAGTTAGAGTAATAGGAAGAGGAGATTAATAAATTAACTACCAGATTGCAACAAATATAATAGGTGAACTACATCATGAAGTTGGATGAGGAGATTAAGAAATTTGAAGATGAAATGAAGAAGTTAGAACAAAGAAAAAAGTAAGAATATTTGTAACAGAAACAACGAGGCAAAGATCTTGATAAGTATGAGAATCAAGATGGATTTGACAAGTTGAATAAAGAAAGGAACAATCTAAATCAAGAGATTGCCAATATTAGGAAGAAAATTAAGGAACAATAGGAGTAATACAATAAACAGAAGGAAACAATCAAAAACACACAAGAAGTTGAACTCCCTAAAATCAATAAGGAACTAAGGCTTTTGGAAGAAGAAGCTGAAAAGTATAGGATTGACATTAGTGGACATAAACCGTTCAGTAAATAAAAAGAACAATACCTTATGCTATTGGCTCAAAAGGACAATTTGTTGAAACATAATCTAATTATGGAAAAGAAGGATAAATAATTGGAAATGATAGAGAAGGAAATCAAAGAATTGAAAAAAGAAAAAGAATTCTTTAACCAATAAATTAATACAAATGAAATGATGTTAATTGATTAGAGAAAAATAAAGGCAGAATTAAAAGAAAAAATACCAACAGATTAGTTAAAAGATATGCCTGCTATCATGACTTAAGAAAATATTTCTGATGAATTATAATATGAAAGAATGCAAATAGAAAGTCAAAGAAAATTGTAGAGTGCTAAACCCCCTATGTCTAAGCAGGAATAAAATCATAATAAAGAATTAAAATTACCTGTTAAATAAGATTAAAAGTCATAATAATTAACATCAAAGAATGAAGTAGAAGAAGAAATTATATGTGAAGATGAAACTGAATAATAATAGCAAATAAAGTAAGAAGAGAAAAAATAAATTCCAATCTCAAATTCTACTCCATTAAAATAAGAAGTATAAGTTATAAAATAATAACAATAGTAATAATAACAATAATAATAACAATAACAATAATAGTAATAATAATAGTAATAATAATAATAATTTTAATCTCCTAATCAATAAAATAAATTAAATTCAAAACCTTTTAGTAATCTAAGAAAATCAGTTGATTAATAACCTTCTCTTGATTTAGGTTAAAGCAATGTAAGCAATTAATAAAGTAATACTAGCGATGTTTAAACAGAATATACAGGTCCTTCTAGAATGATGAGAATGAAAAAACCATAATAAAATAAATCAGAAGAAACTACACAATTCATAATTCATGCTTCTAAACCGGTTGAGCAACCACGAGATCATCACAAAGAAATAAATGAATAAAACAATAAACCTATTGAATAACCCATACAACCTGAATAACCAAAACCTGTTGAGGATTATCAACCTACTTTTCCAACGAGAAGAGTATCCAACAGACCCAGAGGATTGGATTATAATTCAATAGAATAATAATAACAACAATAACCATCATAATCAACTTAATAAACTTAATAAACAGTAGAACAACCAATATTAATTAATTAAAAATAAGAACAAACATAATAATTAGAATATCCTACTAGAAGAAGAAATAGAGGTGGCTAAGAGGAATAGTTAGAATAGAATAATAGCTAATAATAATCATAATAATAGTCAATTTCCTCATAATAATAATCTATATCTTCTCAATAAACATATCAACCAACTGATGATAGTAATAAATAGCGTAGAATTAAACTATTTGCTGATGAAAAGTAGCCTGAAGCTCCTAAAACTGAAGAACCCGCGTATGAATTTCAACCAAGACAAGAACCAGCAAAACTATAAGGAAGAAGAAATAGGGGCAATAATAAATTAAATATATGGGAAGATTAGCCAGTTTAGAAGGAGAATATAGAAGAAATATAAGAAATTAAAGATGTAAAATAAGTCCCAGAAGTTCAACATAAAGAAGAGAGAGAAATGACTCTGGATGAAATTTTAGGAGGTCAAAAGCAATAGGAAGAGTATAGACCCAATCAACAAAGAAGAAAATTTGAAGTTCCTAAGGAGGATAATGAAACCTATGAACCTGGATTTGGTGGTGGAGGAAATAGAAGAGGAGTAGGAAATCAATAAAAAATAGATAAGGTATCATAGTTTACAATATTATATTAGTAAAAAGAATTGGCTTAAAAGGCTGAGAAAGGGGACTTATTAGATGATTTTGACTTTTGATCTGAAATATTTATACAATATTGGCTTTTTTAATACTTTTTAATTCTTTTTTCTTAATTCATTAGTTAGTTAATAAGATCTGTTAAAATCGTCGTAATTTTTCAATCAAAATATAACTTACAATGGTAGAGTTTTAATTGGATAACTAAGAATAAACAATTGTTCAATATCTTAGGATACCAAGTTTATTTTGAGTTTAGAGAAAGTAATGCGTAAATTTTGGTTATTAAAATAAGTTTAATTATAAATTAGATTATTATATATTTCAACCCATTTTATATTATGCTCATCAATTTATTTATAAGATGAATGACTTATAGAATTAGAATTTTGCAATAATTCTCAATTAATTAAATTTATATCTAAAAAGATATCTTCTTACTATAATTTTAAATAAATCTGGAATATAAGCCGCTAACTATAAATTGAATAAAACTAAAAGCAACCATTTTATTGAGATGATATGACAAAATAATGAACAAAACATTTTTAAATTAATTGAAACTCTATTCTTAAACACTATTACTTTTTATATAAATTCCTAATTTTAATACGAGGTGAAACCAATAAAAGAAAAAAATAATGATTATAAATGAATTTTAATATAAAGCTTATTATTAATCTATCCCCAGTGGTAAAATAATAACTACCTTTAAAAATATATGCTATTATTGATATTTAATAGAGGTCTTCTATCTATTTATTAATTATTAAGATTTAATTTTTCAATGTTGGAGCAATCGAAGAATATTTTATACAGGATTGGCAATTCAACCATAGATACTTTCGATATCTTTGGTTAACTGCCAAACTTCAGAGTCCTTGAAAAAAATAAATACACTTCTATCGTAGGTTGTTGTATGACCTTTATAATTGGAACAGCTACCTTAATTTATTTAGTGACTGAAATAACAACTCTTTTACAGAAGGCTGAACCTAATGTTGTTACATCTGAGTTGCAGATATTTGACTCAACAGTAATTATCAATCATAATTACAGTCTTTCCCACTTTATAACGATAACTTCACTCTTGCAGTCACAATAGCTACTAAAAATTCAGAACCCATATTGGGGCAACTGAAATATTATAACTTGACAATGAGTCATTGCATCAGAGAAAGATTGTTGGATGAAGCAACAGGAAAGGTTTAGGTGAAATTAAAGTAAATATAAATAGTATTTAGCTGTTCTGATTTGCCAATCGCACCTTGTAAAACCGAAGACTTTGATAATGAATTATAAAAAGATTTTTTCAAAAATACTAGATTAGGTGTTGTCCAATGTATAAATCGAACCCGGCTCAGAAATAATCCCCCTGTATTATTCGCATCTTAATTCAAGGTTCTGTAAGGCCAAATCTCTGGATACAAGTACTAATACTTGGTAATTGAATTGAGCATATGCAAAAATAATACAGATTATTAAGGTTGTGCTCCAATCGAAGAAATTAAGAAGGTATTATCAGCAGGACACTATTCTGTGTATGCAAGCGATTATTTGATGCAATTAAATCATCCTGGCAAACCCTACTCATAATTCATAAATTTAGATATTAATAGTTTCTCCATATCAACTTCTAAAATGTTATAATGGACATACAGAATATCTGAAATTCATACTGACGATGGATTACTGTTTTCTACAGATGATGTAGAGTTAAATTTAAGAAAATAAGACAGAAGAGAATATACTGAGTTATATAATGATGATTATCTTGTCTACCATTATATATAACTAGATTACAAGGAAACTGTCTATCGCAGATCCTACATTAAGATTCAGACAATATTGAGTAAAATTGGAGGAATTTGGTAATTGTTTGTGATTATTGCTGCCTTAATTTTAAATCCTCTAATAAATAATCTGATGACTATTTCAATAGCGAATGAATTATATCGATTTCCTAATTCTTAAAAACAATAAAATATGGAGATAATCAATCTATAATAAAGTGACTAAGTTGTTGATGTCAATGAATCAATTCGACGGTCCAGAGAAGCAAATCTAGATGAAAACCTTTCAAATGGAATATATGAATCTCTTCTGATACTCTTAGGTTGTCATAAAAAGAAAAGAGAATTGTTTGGTTAAGTGAAACAATAGATTCTCGCTTAAATGGATGTGGTTAAGATCATACAAAAATTACATGAAATTGATCTGCTCAAATTCATATTATTGAATGATGAATAGTATAAATTGTTTGATCTATTACCTAAACCTATTCTCTAAGATGAAAAACTTCAAATGGAAGATATGAGTAATGATTTGGCGTCTGAAGCTGGGGTTCAAAAAAGCTTTAGAGCTATTAATAATAAGAAATTCCAATCTAAGAATCTTAAAGATTATTATTGTTCTTTCTCTTCATTATAATAAGATAAGGGAAGAAGCAGTGTTGATGATAAACTATTATCTATGATTGATAGGAATATAATCTAGTTTTTTGAATAGATATAAATCTCACAATAACGGCATGGTAACCTAAGTCCCTTGGATCCCTTGTTTAGATCAAGAATAGATGAATCAATCATAGAGCCTAAAATTTAAAGGCCTAAATGATATTATGTCGATAATTTGTAATGATATCCAAGTTCATTATTATATTACAACTTAATTGATCTCTTAATATAGAAGTAAACGTTAAATTCATTGTGGTTGTATTCTAAATTAAATTTAAACTATTTTCAAGTAAAATTATTCTTTCTTTTATTTTATTTATAAACTTACAGTACTCTTTTTAGTTAAATACCTACATATAATGGAACTATTGTATTACGCACATCCTAGTTAAATACTAAATTAAATCTGTTGTCTTATTTTTTAATAAAGAATTGACTGAAATATTTACTTCAAATCTTCTATATTTTACTATATGCACAAAATTAAACAAATTTAAGAAGTTTGTTTGTTTTTGGTTGATTGAGTGTTAAATACTTAATTTTTCAATATTCTATTCATTAATTTATTTTATCTTTAGTCTAGAATTATTAAATACTATTTTTTTCTATTCTAATTTAATAGTTATCATATAATTGCTAAATCTACTCATCTTAAATATATTATCCTAAAAGTTCCACTTTATTCTAATATTCTTATAGGTAGTCATTATTTGTTCCTTCATATAGATTAGTGGAATATTGAAGAGTTGTTTCCTCATTCTCGTACTTTTTTTTTACTTTTTTGTTGCTTAGATATTCTGAAAATAAAGGATAATAGACTATTAAATATTATAGGAAATGTTAAATATATGATATAATTGTATGAAAGAAATAATTCGATTAAATTGACCTAAGGTATAGATTTGCGAGTAAAATTCTACTATCAAAGAAAATAATAATAAAAAACTATATTTAAAAAGTAAAGTTAAATAAATTGTTTTGCTTCTTATTTGATTGCACGTTGGTTCTTATAATGAAATTAATGGATTATGATCCAAGCTAAATACGAAAGAAACAGAATTAATTTATAAATTTTTGAAAAAGAATTAAAATTTTAATTTTTGATTTAGATACAATGTTAATTAATATTAAATTTATTAATTATTTTCTAAATTTTATTTTATCTAAATAGTTCTATTCTATCTCATATTCGTTAAAACTTGATGATTATTAAATGGAACTTAAAATTATGTAATTTTTTCAATATGAAAGCCATAGTAAGATAAAAAATAGAATTATCAGTTTAACTAAATACATCTACTTTTGGCAACACTCTTTTATATAATATAGCAACTTATAATGATAAAATAAAATTGCGCATTGTTTGTTTTTGATAATAACTGATAATATTAATACTCTTATAAAAATGAAAATGAAACTGTAAGAGTAATTACATTACTGTATCTATCTAAAACAAGTTCAAATATTTGCATTCTAAGTTAAGGATATGTAATCAATGTAAGAACATGATTATTATTAGAAAATAATTTTTAAATATAAAAAAAATAGATAATTCTATTTAGGTTAGAGATATCCCTTTTGAATCAAAATTCCAAATTATTATTGAGCCAAACAAATGGTTACTTCTGAGGTCAATCCAATTCTATTTCTTCGATTTATTTCCATCTTTCTTAAAAAATATGTAAAAAAGTAAATTTTTCTTTAAAGTAAAATCTATTTGAAGTCATAAAACAAAAGTAACTAAAATGTTTTTCATAAAAATAGGATTAATTTTGTCATATTATTCATATTAAAAGTCAATATTAAGAATAATGATTAAAAAAATCTTGATTCTTGCTATAATGCTTCTATTAATTGAATCCTAAAATTATAGCAAAACAATATGTGAATGCTCTCAATTGCTATCAGAAGATGATTGCATCACGGCAATGTGTACTTGGAATGTAAAAAATACACCTTTTTGTTAAAAATCAACTCCCAGCAATGTACCAATAAAATATTCTCAATACTGTAGTTCTTATGATGAAGCGATTTGTCCTAAAACTTTTGGTTGTGCTTGGGTTGAATTGAAATGTACATTTTTCACAGGATGCACACCTTTTACTAAAATACTTGATTCTGAATGCTAAGCAATAAGCAATAGATGTATTACAGATGGAACTCATTGTGTTGAAATTGATGCTTGTAGTACTTATAAAAAACAACTCCCATGTGTGAAAAATACTGCAGGAAGCTTGTGCTATTGGGATACAAAAAATAATACATGTGTTGATGCTAATACTTGTGATAAATTACCAACAACATTTATAACAGATAAAGATTGCAGAGATGTGATTTCAACTTGTACAACAAAAATAGGAGGTGGATGTGTTGATAGTTAAAATAAATGCAGTGATTAAACATTAGAGATTTAATGTGTTTGGGATAAATTAAAATAAATTGCTTGTTATTGGGATGGAGATAAATGCAAAGATAGAATTTGTGATAATGCACCAACAAGTATGAATACTGATGATGCCTGTAAAACATTTAGAACTGATGGAACATGCACAACTAAAGCCAATGGAGGATGTGTAACTAGAACTACTTGTGCTGCTGCAGCTATTGAAGCCTCATGTATTAAGAATAGTTCAGGTGGTGACTGTTATTGGACAGGTACTGCTTGTGTAGATAAGACATGTGCAAATGCACCAGTTACAATGACAACTAATTCAGCATGTGCAGGATTTGTTACAGGATGTATCACTAAATCAGGAGGTGGATGTGTTGCTAATGGATCTTGTTCTGTTGCTAATGTTTAAGCAGCCTGTGTTAAAAACTCAAGTAATTTTGATTGTATTTGGGATACAACTTGTAAAGAGAAGACATGCGCCAATGCCCCAACAACCAATAACACTCATGATTTATGTACTTCTTATTTATCTACTTGTACTGTTAAATCAGGAGGTGGATGTTAAAATAGATCATGTGCTAATGCTCCAACAACATTGACAACAAATGATGCATGTGAAGCTTATTTAACAGCAAATAATTGTATAACAAAAACAGGAGGTGGATGTGTTACAAATACTACTTGTGCTGCTATAACAATAGAAGCTGCCTGTGTTTAGAATTCTACTGGATCATCTTGTTTCTGGGATACTGCAAGTTCAAGTTGTAAAGATAAAACATGTGCGAATGCTCCAAAAACTAACACTACTCATGATCTATGTTAAGCTTTCTTAAATACATGTACAGTAAATTCAACTAGTGCTGGATGCATAGAAAAAACATGTGAAAATTCATTAGTATTAGATGCTTGTGATAAAGATATAAATAATAAAGCATGCATTTGGAAACCAAAATGCTATAAGAAACAATGTGTGTTGGCTTCATCTAATACTACTACTCATGCTGATTGTTAAATGTATCACTCATCTTGTACTTTGAGTAATTCAGGCTCAGGTTGTGTTCTACTTCCACTTAGATGTGAAGCCATAACTCTTGAAGCTGCTTGCAAAATGAAAGCAAATAAGAAACCATGCGGATGGAACGGATCTTAATGTATTAAGAAAGCTTGTTCTACTGCCTCTAAAACATTCACAACTACTGTATAATGTTAAGAACATCTACCAATTTGTGTGGTTAATAATCCTGTAAATATTAATGGTACTTTGACAATTTAAGGATGTTAAGATTTACCAACTACATGCGCTGCTAGAAAATCAACTGAAAATTGTGAAATTTAAAGAGTTGGATTCCCAATGTGTCTTTGGGTCGCCTCAACTTCTTCGTGCATTGAAAAATCTTGTGCAACTGCTACCAATGATGAAACAACTGGAGCATTATCAGCAGGAGGATTAAGTCATTTTGCTTGTCAAGCATATCTCTATACTTGTATTTTAAATAATACAGGTGATGGATGCATAGCTAAACCATCTAGTTGTTCATCATTAGTGCCATCTAATTGTTTAATAGGATCTAGAGCAAATGGAGATTGTTATTGGAATGGCAGCAGCTGTGTTGATAGAACTTGTGAAAATATTACTCAAACCACACATAGCGGTTGTTAAGTTGCATTTGTTTAATGCACTGTAAATTCTGGAAGAACTGCTTGTCAATAACTAGCAAGTAGTTGTGCATCTTATGTAATAGAAGAAAATTGTAAAATTACATCAACATTCAGAAGATGCGTTTGGACTGGATTTTCTTGTAGAAATGCTAATTGTGCTGATGCTCCGGATTATGGCTTTTATGATACTGATTAAGAATGCTTTAATTACCCAACACCAAGTGAAACATGCACAGTTATTTACAAAACTGGAGGTTAAGGATGCGTACCAAAATCAGCAAATTGCTCAGATTATATGACAATGAGTTAATGCCACAAAACTATCACAAATTTAACAGCTAATGATGATTGTAAGTGGATCGTTGATAGATGCTATGCAATATCCACTTTTGCTACTGGAACATGCTCATCATTCAAGGGTACAATGTTTATGTGTCAGTAATATAAAGAAGGATGTACAAACACTTTTTTTGCAACATCCTCAGTTGCTTGCTTTTTAGATTGTACTTTAATATATGGAGTAAGTTTGACTTTGTAAGATTGTTAAGCATATGATTCTACATGCTCAGTTAGAATTGATGGTTTTGCTTGTATAAATATCTAAAATTCTTGTAGTGCTTATGTCGAAAGATTACATTGTTTTAAATCAAGAACAAATTATTGTGCATGGACCGATTATTCATATTGTAGCTAAGTGAATTAACCCTCCGAATGTAGTTTTGTAACGGGATTAATTAATTTGGATCACACTAAGTGTTAGCTTTATCACTCTTCAGTGCACAGCCTTAAAAGATGGCACTGGATGTTAGGAGTATAAGACAACTTGTTCTGGTTATGTCAGCAACAAACAATTGTGCTACTTCTGGATAGGGTAAATGTTACTTTGATGGAACAGATTGTATGCGTTTTTCTAATTGTGCTTCAATTACTGGAACAGGATTAACAACTACTATTTGTGCAACTTATGATGCAGGTTGTATAGCAAATGTAGATGGAACAGCTTGTTAGGAAAAGTTAGCAACTTGCGATCTATATTTAACTCAGAAGTCTTGTTCTACTTCAGCAGCTGCAGCAACAGCAGATAAATGCGCTTGGAGTGGAACAGCTTGTCTTGCTATAGTAACAGCAAATATTGCTACTCACTGTGCATATGTTACTGGAACTGGATTGACAGATACTACATGTGCTGCTTATAATGTAGATTGTACAGCTAATCGAGCTGGAACAGCATGTCAAGAACAAAAGGCTACTTGTGACGTATACACAACAGAAGCTACATGCTCAACATCAAAAGCTACAGCAACAGCAGATACATGTGCTTGGAGTGGAACAGATTGCAGGGCAGTAAGAACAGCATATATTGCAACAGATTGTGGGTATGTTATTGGAACTGGACTAACAGATGCAATATGTGCTTCATATAATCCAGATTGTACAGCTAATCGTGCAGGAACAGCATGTCAGGAACAAATGTCTGATTGTGAATTATACGTAACCTGGCTTTCCTGCTCAACATCAAAGGCTGCAGCAATAGCAGATAAATGCGCTTGGAGCGGAACTGCTTGTCTTGCAATAGTAACAGCAAATATTGCTACTCACTGCGCATATGTTACTGGAACTGGATTGACAGATACTATATGTGCTGCTTATAATGCAGATTGTACAGCTAATCGTGCAGGAACAGCATGCCAAGAACAAAAGGCTACTTGTGACTTATACTTCACTGAAGCTACATGCTCAACATCAAAAGCTGCAGCAACAGCAGATAAATGCGTATGGAGTGGAACAGCATGCCTTAGAGTTACAGTTGTTGATATACATTGTGCATATGTTACTGAAACTCGACTTTCAGATGCAATATGTGCTTAATATAATGTAGAATGTACAGTGAATAAAGCCAGAACAGCATGTCAGAAAAAAATATCTATTTGTAATGAATATGCTGATTATTCAACCTGCTCATAATCTTTTTCAAGCCTTTGTGTTTGGAATGGAACAAGTTGTATTTCTGTTACAAATGCCACTACAGATTGTGAATTCATCACTGAAATTAGATTAACCGATTAGATCTGTTCTATGTATAATTCAGGGTGTATTAGTCTAAAAGATGGTACTGCTTGCTAAGAAGCTAAATATAAATGCTAGGACTACACAACATTTAACAAATGCACTATATAAACAAATGATTCTCGTTCTTGTATTTGGATTGATAACTCTTGCTATCCTATCTCAGGTGTAAATTGTGGTGCAATAACAGGAAGTGGGCTTGATCATGCTTAATGTCAAGCTTATAGTCTAAGTTGTACATCCATTGCTGATGGAACCAGATGTTAAGACTTTAAATAAACTTGCGAATAATATCCAGGTACATTGTTAGAATGTACAAAAAGTTTTACCTAAAAATGTTATTTAGTTGGCTCAACTTGTATCACAATTTCAGATGCCACAACTCATTGTTCTAAAATATTTGGTGCTGCTGGAGCTATAACTTATGAAATTTGCTAGTCTTATAACCCAGGATGCAGCGTAAATAGATCAAGGAATGCATGTGTATTACAATAAGCTCAATGTTATGGATACACAGAACTTAATAGTTGTTATAAATCAGCGGCTGGGCTATGCATAACTAAGAATGGTGGTGCTACTTGTGTTGCAGCATCATCAGCTGCAACTTGTGAGGCTATAGAATTAGGATCTGGAAATTACAGTAGTGCAAATTGTAATGAAATCAAAGCCGGATGTACAAATAATGGAACAACTGGATGTGTAGCAAAAACCTGTGCAAATGCTGTCGATATAACATTCAATCATGCAAATTGCAATAATTGGATTAATATTTGTACTGTAAATTCTGGAAATACTGGATGCTTGCAAATGGCATTTAGATGTGCAGATTAAACTTAATCTTCTTGCCTTTACTCTGTTGAAGGAGAATGTGAAATAGTGGGATCATCATGTGTACGAAGGACTTGTGATACTGCACCTGCTGATATTAATTATGATACTGATACTGAATGTTCATCTTACTTACAATCATGTACAGTTGCTCGATCAGGAGGTTGTCAAGTGAGAAAAGCTTGTGCTTCTTACAAATCTTAAATCTAATGTAAGTTGAGTTCAAGTGGCGCAAAATGCTTCTGGAATCCAACCTATAAGACTTGCGTTGATTTGACTTGCAGCAATATTGAAGCCACTTCTTTATTCGATACTCATAACAAATGTGTTGCTGTGGATTCATCGCTTGCTTGCACAGTCAAATAATCAAATGGTGTTGCAGTTCCAGGTTGTGTAGAAAGAAGCCGGTGTAGCTTATATATTGTCGAAGAGCAATGCAAAACAGATGCAAATGGTGGTGCTTGTTTTTGGAATACTGATGCCACTGTATTTTTTCCTGTTTGCCAAGATATGTCTTGTTCACATGCTCCTACTGACTTATCAACCCATAATGAATGCTATGCTTACTACAATACACCAACAGTAAAATGCACTGTTGCAATTCAAAACATTAACAGCGGTGATCGAACTTTAGGAGGATGTTAATAGACTGCTGCATGTCAAACGTATATGGATAAAGAATAGTGTTAAATCAACGCTAATGGAGATCCATGTGGATGGAATGGTATAGATTGTGCAGATAAGTCTTGCAAAACTGCTCCTGCAACATCAGATTATGATGATGATACCAAATGTAGAGGCTACATCACTAATAAATGCACAGTCTCAGATTCTGGATAAGGATGCGTAGATATTCCTGCAACTTGTGAAACAATGACATAGAAGCAATGTTATTATAATAAGGCTGGAGATCCATGCTATTGGACAGGAACAGCTTGCATTACTAAATAATGCGAAAATGCTCCAGATGCAACAGCTACTGCAGATGATTGCAATACTTACTTTACTGGTTGTACTTTAGATAGTGTCAAATGCAAAACTAAGGTTTGTGAAGATTTTGCCTATGCCACAGATGATACATGCAAACAAGCTATTTCAAAATGCACAACAAACGGAATTATTTGTGTTACAAGAGGATCATGCTTATAGGCTTTAGATAAAGCTGGATGTGTTACTTCTTCAACAGGAGATTAATGTGAGTGGGTTTTTGATACTGAAGATGACTAATGGTATTGTACCATAAAAACTTGTTCCACGGCACCAAGTACTTTGTTAACTGAATAGTTATGCAAAGAGTATTTACCTATTTGCACCACAAAAAAAGGAGGAGGATGTGTTAAAAAATCAACATGTTAAGCCGCTAATGTTGAAAGTGCTTGCACAACTTCATTAAATGGTTAGATTTGTGCTTGGGATGGCATTAAACACATATGCAGAGTTTAAGAATGTTAAGATTTAGAGGGATCACTTCATTCTTCATGTCAAGCCAGAAGGTTAGATTGCACTGCAGGAGTTCATGGAAAATGTGCTAAGATACAAAATTGTGAATAGACTACTGTTAGAGCTGCTTGCATAAATGGATTGAATGGACAATGTCTGTGGATTGAATAATATATAAATTAGGATGGTTCTCAAGGAGCCTGTTTCTCATACACTTCTTGCTAGAGTTTAAAGTGGACTAGTGATTAATAATGTAAATAAATAAGTGATAAATGTACAACTGATGGGTCAAAGTGTGTGGCTATTACTTCATGTTCAGAAACAAATACTAATGGAGGTTGCGTCACTGGTTATGATGGTATTTGTATGCAATCAGTACGAGCCTTTCAATCTGTAGATCCAGAGATTTGTAAAATATTTGTAGCTTGTGTAGATGCCTTCTACTTAACTCATGAAGAATGTCAAAGAGCTAATAGTGGTTGTACAACAAATGGATTAACTGGTTGTATATAATTAGGAGAATGTTCATCATATAATTCCAAAGCTGCATGTGTTAAAAATAAAAATGGACCTCAAATTGCAACTGATGGTTTGACATCAACTGGACTATGCACTTGGGATTCGGATATTTGTAGAAATTAAGTTTGTTCCGATTACTATGGAACCACTCATCAAGAATGCTCTAACTTTCTATCAGCCTGCACCACAAATGGAAAAGCTTGCATACTAAAAAATTAATGTTCTTCATATACAGATAAGGAAACTTGTGAGGAAGCAGTTGGTTCCAATGGTAATTGCATTTGGGAAATAGAATCAATAAATAACAATTATAAAGCCTCATGTAGAGTATTCACATGTCAGGATATTTAAATCTAATAAACCAACGAGTGTTTAACCTCATCGCTCTCTTGTGTTCTAGATAATAATATTTGTATTCCAAAAGCAAATTGTTCTACGTATACCTCTAAGACAGCTTGTAATTCTGGAGGAATCTCAAACCAAATTTGTGTTTTTGAATAGCAAAGTGGCTAAGATGCTATTCTTGGAATTGGAACTTGTACTTTAATGACGGAATGTAGCACAGCTAATAATGATTAGAATGCATGTTAGGCTGCAAAAGATAGATGTTATTGGAAACCAGCAGAGAAAATTAATGGTTCAAATACTCGAAGTTCATGTTCTACACTGACTTGTGATACAAATTATAAACAAACTGGGTATTGCACTAGATTTTATAATTGGGATAAAAACACCAAATAACAGTGCTCTCTAACTGAAGGAAAATGTAGTTTAAAAAATCCTAGTACACTTTCGTAAAGTGATTGTTTCAAGGTCTCTGAATACACATATACCTGGAACACTGAAACCTCAAGATGTTAGGTTTGTACAGAAGTAAAAGTAGATAATAACACTAATCAAACTGACTCTAACAGTGATAACCCAGATGAAAATCAAGAAACTACATCTTCAAATTTAATTTTAAGAATAATTGGAATCATCGTAATAGACCATCTTATATTATGAACATTAAATATAAATTAATAATTTAAAACTAATAGTTAATTATTTATTTCACCTGAAACAAACACTGATTTTTATTAACTTTAAATGTTTTTCAAGTTCTCCAACATCATTGAAATTTCTTTTTCATTTAGAATTTAATCCATTTTGATATCTTAACTAAGAAAGAAGCTCAATATGTTGAACATAATTAAGAGCTAACGTCAACTAAAGATAAATGAATAGAAAAATATAATAATTAATTCAATAGACTAGTAAATGATGAAATACCATAATTCCCATATATATTATTAGATATTATTCTATAACTAAAGTTTTATATAATTTTCAAACTGGTTTATTATTTAACATTCCCAGGATATAAGTGGATTGCGAAGTGTGATTCTTCTTAAATTCTACTTTGTTTTCTTTAAGGGAGTCAACAACTTATTCACTCTAAGAATTATTTATATGATTTGATACTTTCAAAGTTGTAGTTCTTTTATTTTTCAAAGAATCTAGTTCTGCTTATGCTAAAATAAGTAATTCTTAATTTTTATGAAACTCTCTGTTTTA
This sequence comes from Paramecium tetraurelia, assembly GCF_000165425.1. Taxonomy (NCBI): domain Eukaryota; phylum Ciliophora; class Oligohymenophorea; order Peniculida; family Parameciidae; genus Paramecium; species Paramecium tetraurelia. The sequence continues at coordinate 411,946 of NW_001799411.1, read as the reverse complement.
AGTGATAAACTAGGTCTTCCAAGAATCCAACTCCTAAACTAAAACCTACATTCTTTCATTATATAGATGCGATTCATCAAGTTTCTATTTTCTTTTAGTTTGATCTAGTTCATCCTGTAAGGTTCTGATTAGAGATGTTAATTTTTCATTATCGTTGTACATTTAAGTGAATTTGGTAGATGAATCTCTTAATTTCACTAATTCCTATTTATATTATTCTGATTCATTGATTTTGACTCTGACAAGATTGCTCAGTCTATCTATTTCATTTGAATAGACTAGATTTTTCTGTTCTAAGTCTTTAAGTCTTAGGGATTCGTTATTTGAGATCTAACTAGATCTATGTTTTTCTAATTCTTCATTTCTTACTTTAATTTGAGCATTTAGTCTATCTATTTCTATTTATTAATCTGGGAATGATGTTTGTAATGAATAGAGTTCTTGTCTGAGTTTATCATTTTCATCTTGTCTACTCTTTAAACTTTAATGTAGTCTCTCTATTTCTTAACTCAATAATGCAATTTTGTTCTCATAATCATTTGATTTATACTTGTCACTTATAGTTAATTATAATTTGGAGATGCAGGATCTTAGATTATCATTTTCTTCAATCTTCAATCTCAAAGTATTATGAATCCTTTCATATTCTTATTAGATACTCCTATACTTAGATTCAAAATCAGCGTATTTGGAGTATTCCTATAGTTGAAGATTGTATTAATGTAATTGCAATTTGCATTTGTCTACTTCATCCTATTTCGATCTGATCTTTTAGTTGAGCAATTGAATTTCTTCACTCTATAATTTTGATCTGTGCTCATATTCTTGGAATTTGGAAGTATCCTAGAATGTCAATTGTAATGTTTGAGTCACTGTAGTTAATCTGGTGATTTCGTCGTTTTTGGATCTGATATCAGTATTGTATCGATCACTTAGATCTTAATATTCCTTGTTCAACCTTTCTAATTGTTATTGGAGTGAGTATTCTTTTTGTTTAAGATCCTTATTTTCTCTATCGAAATCCTTCAATCTTATTGATTGTATTTCTAGATCTTTTATCAATTATAATTTGGTGGTTTCAAATTCTTCTTGTTTGATCTTTAATACTTGAGTGCATCTTTCTAATTCATTTGTTAAGGTGGCTTAAGTGGATTGGAGTTGGATGTAAAGTTATTCGTATTTCTTCGAATCTATTAAAGTGGCTTATAAGGATTGCAATTGGGTTTGACTCTATTGAACAAGGACATTTAATCTTTGTATTTCATTTTAATAAAATTGATCACCCTCAATTTAGGTTTTCTTTAATTTATCAAAATCACTGCTTTGTTATTGGTAGTACACCAATTAGGAAGTGATTTGAGAATTCTTAATCTTGAGAGTGTCTACTTCAATGTTGGTTTCTTTCAATAAGGCAGTTACTTTATGAATTTCAGTTTGGTAGATATGTAGTTATCTTTCCAATTCAGCCACCTTATGGGAATCTTCAACATAAGTGATTTTCTCTTAGACTGTAGGATTGGATCTCAATCTCGTAACTTCAATGTTGAGTTCACTGATTTGCTTTTCATAGATGAGACATTTGCTCTTATAAAATTCCACTTCTTCTCTGTGATCAACTACTTGCACCTTTTGCACTTATTAGATGATGGGTTTGACAAAAGTTTCTGTTCTGATTGGAGCTTGAGTTGTGGTAATGATTTGTTAAGCTTGTCTCTGGACATAAACAATATTTTGTTTAGGTGATACGATCTAAATGGTATCCTTGGTTTAGGATCTGCCTCTGGTTGTTAGTCTCTCAGAAACAACGCATTCTAAAGTTTGGAAATGCTATGAGTGTTATTGATCCATATCGAAAATCGTTAATTTTATATTTAATATTAAACATTTTTAATATAACTTAAATACGTAAATTCGAACTCCATTCAGTTGTGAATTGAATTAGATAGATCATTCATGGAAGTCTTTAATAATACTCAGACTTAAGGTGAGTAAACAAGAGCATTTGGTATTTAGATTGGGAATGAGAAAAAATGAATCCCATAATAATATTCATATCAAACAATAATAATAATATTAAGAATAAAACTAATTAAGCATCGTATGTGTACTTAGATGATATTGATATCAGCCTAGGATAGGAATACGATGAAAATTAAGATCATACTCCAGCCTCGGAGAGCATTAATTAGCTCTTTGAACTCCATCGTATGGTTACATTATAAATTTTTATTTGTTTTATAACTATTTATAAAACAAATACGGAATATCAAAGTTCACTAACTGTGATGCTTTTTAAGTGATTCCAATATTTCTCCTTGTACTGTTTCTATTGAGTTGTCTCCATTAATTTCAATCAATTGCTTTCGATTTCGATAATGCTCTATTATTTTGTAAGTGTCATTTTAATATGTGATGAATCTCTTTTCCAAAGTTTAGATGTTGTCATCTGACCTCCCACTTGTTTTGGATCTCTCTGTTATTCTCTAAATCATGGTGGCCTGTATATACAAATGCAGTCATACTCTTGAACACAGAATGTGGATGACACTCTTAAATGTGATTTTGTGATCCATCAATGCTATCCAATTTTCCATGTTCTCATAATTTCGAGGGAATCCATCTATCAAAAATGTCTCAGAACTTTACTCTTCAAAAATGGCCTTGTCCAATAAATTGATTGTCACATGACTCTTAGAAACATCAAATAACATATATTACAGGAACTATTCTTCCACTATTTATGCAATTTTCAATCGTACTTTTGTGCTCTGAATCATTGCTAATCTAATCACATACATCCAATACTTACAGCATTTCTCAACAATTGTCCAGCAGATAAGTGCACGCATTTTAAATTTTTACTTAACAATTCACATTAAGTACCTTTTCCAGAGCCAGGCCCTTTGATCTAATTTGATTTGTACCTCCTAAAATAAAATACACAAAAGGTTTCCTTAGCGTTGAAAATTTATACATAAAATTGACCAAAATTATAATTTAATTAGTATATCATTATAATTTGTATGGGAATAGATATTTAGAGATTATTATAATATTATGAAACTCTACATTAATTCAATAAGTTACTTTAATCATTAAAAATTAAAAAAGCAAGTATTGGGAACACTATAAAAAAGGATATTATTATACAATTAATGTGTTGTGATCATTTAAGAAAGAATAAGGTATAATAATCAAGGATGTTAAATTAGAAATTGAAAGGTAGTCATGGTTACATTTTTATCACATATTCCCATTCGAAAATCAATGCAAATAGTGTAAAACTCTAATCAAAATCTCCAAATCTTAGATTCCTCTTAACTTTTCCAACAAAATGATCCTTAACGTGTGAATAACCAATTGATATTTTGAACAGATATTCAAAGGTATTTCATACCAATTTTTTACAAAAGACTTTAATATTTAATATTCCACAATATTTATCTTGTGATATCAACTAATAATATTATTTCAATTAAATATCTTAATATTGTTTGGGTTATGAGTAATAAATTATAAATGAGCACAACATTAGAAAAGAAAGAGATTATAAACATAATTATATATATATATATATATATATAATTTAAATTTAGATACTTTATTAAATGTAAATGGAATTGATTTGTATGATGAATGTATATTTATTTTCATAATGTTCCTGAATTAACGACTTAGATGTTTATTTTTGGGTTACCTTATGGTGAGGAATCTACATATGATATTAAATATTACATTTCTTTAATAATTCTAAGGTGGGGAATCCATCTACAACTTCACCAAATACTACATGCTTATTATCTAACCATGGGCATGGAACAAAGGTGATAAAGAATTATGATCCGTTTGTGTTTGGACCAGCATTGGCCATTGACAAAAGTGCTGGTTTGTTGTGTTTAAGTTTGAAATTTTCATCCTAATCATTGAAATGATATTTACTGGGAATTTCTCACCGTAGATTGACTTTCCTCCTGTTCCATTTTGTTTTGTGAAATCACCTCCTTGAGCCATGAAATCAGTGATGACTCTGTGGAAGGGGGATCCCTTGTATCCTTTTCCGTGCTCTAAATTATAGAGTTTCATGTACCTGCAAGGGCAAGTTCTCTGAAATTTTTAGCTGTCTTGGGAACGACGTCATCATAGAGCTTGAAAACGATTCTGCTTGGAGCTGCTCCACCAAATGAGATGTCAAAGAACACGTTTGCCATAATTATTAAAATTAATATTTAATTCAAATATTCCCTCCATTTAAATTATGTAAGGGTGCCCCATAATAATAATTAATTAATTAATTATCGTAGTATTATGATTATTTTAAATTCACCTTAAATTTCTTATCATTGCTTTGAAGCCAGCAACAACAATTTCGATTAAAGCATATGGGAACATTATTGGAAACAAAATAACAAATAACAATAACGTTCTCATGGCACTTTTCCTACAAAACTCGTATTAATGAATAGGGTCAAAGAACTTTGTTAAAAGGTAGGTGAGAGCCAAATAAGGTAGCAGTAATCCCACTACAATTATCATCACAATATAGGCAATCTTATATGAAATTATTTCTTGTCTCTGACATGAATAACAATTCAATCGGTTGTTTCTGAACAGATCCAATTGCTTCCCACAACTTAGGCATAAATTAGTGTTACAAAATTGACATCTCCTTTAATTGTCATTTTATATAAAATTAAGAGTTTTACACTTCTAACATGTGAACCCATATTACATCAGTTACCAACACAATTCACAGATAACTAGGTCATTGTCTATAACCACAAAACTATCCTAATGAATTGGTTGGTTGTTGTTCAAAGCAATCAATTTCAACACAATCTATGAAATGTAACAATTCTAATATTATTGTTTGAATTCAGCTGGAAATAAGAATAGTCCTTTCTTAATCTTTCCCCTATGTTTTTCACACAAGGAACAGCAGTCAAGCATTAAAATAAAAATTATTATAAAATACCTACTATAAGTGATGTAATTTAAATATTCCTTAATATATTATTAGGATTCAATGCATTAGATTATATTTAACTCATTAAATTTAGATTTAACTTAATTCAAAATACTAAATAAATGAAAATATCAGAAATAATCATGGAGTAAAATTCTCAACAACCAAGAAATCTTATTTTGATCTAATCTGATTCAACTTGACATCCTTTAACTTTCGTTTAGAACTCTAAAGAGTATTCAAATTCTTAAATCGATTTTCAGGTAACCACCGTTATGATTTCTTATTTTAAGTCTCCCTTCTCTAATTATTGAGATTTCATCTTCTACGTCAGGTGTAGATACTTATTTATGAGTTTTAGGTCTCAATACCTAAGTAGCCACCAATTTTTTACTTATTGTATCTTAGTTATTTAGAGAGTTTTTTCCATTTCAACTAGAGAATTAAAACTGTGTTATATTGTAGGCATGACTAGTTTTAATAGTCGCTAATTTATTGTCTTTTCTGTTTAAGCTATATCCTCCGAAAAACATCCTCTCTTTTTCTTTTTAGATAACTTTTTACTAAGCTATGATCATACAGTCCTTGATTGATTTTCTCTTTAACACATACCACAGATTTTTGTAGGTAATTAAAAACTTTTTTTTAGGTTTTATTAAAAATCATATGGTTTTTGTTAACGTTTACTCATTCTAACCATATCCATATCTCACCATGAGTTTTTAGGTTTTTTTCAAAAAATTGAGATTAGTAATTGAGTGCAGTATACTTTTAAAATGAACCAGACACCTATTTGGCAATAAAAAGAGCAAGAAAATTAAGTGATGCTACTTATGTTATTTTGAACAATTAAAATTTATTTACGAGTCTACAATAAAACAGAAAATATTTACTTCTGCTAAAAATCTATCAGAGTATGCAGTTTTAGTAAATAATTTTTATAGATTCTTTAATTTAGTCTATGATTGCATTTCAATTTATATAAATAATTGACTCATTATTATGATAAATAATGAGATCTAATGGATTGTCTACAATAAATAAATAAATTGCATTAAAATATGAAATAAGTAAGATTGACACATTATAATATATTATTTCTGCTGTTTATTAATTAAAATTAATTTGCTTGCGTCATCCAATGACAGAAACAAAGTTAAAAATTGCCTTGCGAAGATACTCCTCCCCTTACAAACACAGTCAGAATGACATTTCTTTCAATTGTCTGTTTCAAAATATTAACGTGTTAAATCGTAGGAGGGTGTCTGATATTAATAATAAGACATCGCAAAAGAACAGTTTTAATACGAGACAAAGTTCAAAGGATACTTCAATGGAAGTAGACAACCCCTTAAATAAGCATCATTTTCTACTTTAATGCATTATTGGAGTAGGCGGATTTGGAAAAGTGTGGAAAGTTAGTTATAAACAACAGGTTTTTGCTATGAAAGAAATCAGTAAGGCTTTGGTGCTTCTGAAATAAAGTGTCCAAAGTATAATGAGCGAATTATAATTTTTAACTGAATTGAGACACAATTTCTTAATCAATGCTTTTTCTGCATTTCAAGACAATAATAATCTCTATTTGGTCTTAGATTATTTGGGAGGTGGTGATCTGAGATTCCATCTAGGAAAATTGAGAAAATTCACAGAAGAGTAAACAAGTAATACAATCTATTTTTATATATACTAGAATTCTTTGCTGCTTGTATTATCGTTGGATTGGAGTATTTGCATGAGAATAATATCATACACAGAGACATCAAACCAGAAAATTTGATCTTGGATAGTCAAGGATATGTTCGTATTACTGATCTTGGTGTGGCCATTAAAAAAACTGGTTAGAATTTCGAAACCAGTGGCACACCTGGATATATGGCACCTGAAGTCATATTCAGATAAGATCATGGTGCAGCTGTTGACTTCTTCGCCTTGGGAGTAATCTGCTATGAATTCATGACAGGAAGAAGACCCTATTATGGCAATAGAAGGGAAATCAGAGAGTAGATCCTTGCTAAATAAGTCTAGATCCAAACTTCTACTGAGGGATGGTCAAATGAGTCTATTGACTTCATTAATTTGCTATTGCAGAGGAAACCACAAAACAGATTGATCAATCCCAGATAGCATAAATGGTTCAAGAATTTCCCATTTGAGTTGCTTCTTTAGAAAAAGTTGAAAGCACCGTTCATTCCTAAAACTGCAGATAATTTCGATTAATCACAGATATATTATGAAGACGAAGAAAACAACTAAATAATTAGATTGCATTAGCATTTGATAAGAGAAAATCAGCATTTGTTTCAAGGATATTCATATTAAGAGAATTAGTCACAATTCAGAATAAAATCTAAAAAAAGTAGTGTCAATAACACTAAAATATTTTAATTTTATTGATTTATGTTTAATTTTTAGAATCTAAAGGATTTTATTTATCAAATTAAAATATAATATATCCTATTTTTGACATTGTAAAAATGCTATAAATTTGATTCATTCAAAAGATTTTATATTACAAGAGAGAAAAGAAATCATCAATTAAGATGAAATTCTAAAGTTATGTAACAATAACTCAAATATAAAAATAATCTCAAATATTAATAATAATCCTAATATCTATATATAATCAGAATTTACATTGTAATTAATACTAAAATGATGATGAATTAAATATTCAAGAACGTTTCATATATTAATGTTCGATTTATTAATTTCAATATATGTTTAATTTACATGTGTTTTAATTATAAAATAAATTAATGTTATAAACAATATAAGCTATATTCGGACTCTTTGTGCTGCTTAAGATCTTCTACTATTTTATAATGCTCTTCTTAAAGTGTTTTGGCATTGTAAAATGGGAAGATGACACCCCTCAATAATAAAATTAGTTATAGCAATAAGAAGTACAAAATTCATTTATTGTCTCAAACTCTAATCAAGGGAAAAAGGAGAATGATAAAACCAAAAAGAATAAATCAAGTAAGCAAAAAAAATAGGAAAAGGCTCTGAAAAGTTTATAAGAAAAGAAGTAAGAGGAGGTGAAGAAGAAATAGGATGAACCAAAGCAAGTTGTCACTTAATAACAAATTGAGTTTCACAGAATGGAAATGCAACGACTATAGGACTTAAAAAGAATAGAGGAAACTCTGCGTCAAGAATAGAAAAAAGAAATAGAAAGATAAGTTTAAATAAAACTGGAAGAATTGACCAATAAATTGTAAAACAAATAACCTGTCAATAAATTGTAAAATAACTAACCTGTTAAAAAGCAGCAATAAAAAAAGAGTAAAAGGTGACATTATGTGTATATGATATCGAATAAGTATTGTTTTAATATTTAATGCCGAATTTAGGAACTGCGTTAAAAATGTAATATATCAAAGCAAATTGTAAATCAGAGCTTTGATTTCGTTTCTTGATAAGAATTCATCGAAAATCATTTTCTTATGAATATCATTGAATTCTATGTCTGAAAATATGAAGTCTTATTGGTTTAATGCTTCTGTTTGTTTGTGAAATTGCTTCATTGATTGAATAGGTTTAAGTAATTGTCTGGGGTTTTTGCTCTGTTATTACACTTTTTGGATGTCAGTATTGAGTTTGTGTTGCTTGACTTTTTAGACACACTCCTATAGAGTTAAATTGAATAGATTACTAGGAATATTTTTTCTATCTGATTTTCTTCAAATGCTGAATCCTATTTAACTTATTCGATGTTCTCATAGATCTTTTTGGTTTTAATCAATTCTTATTCAGCCTTTTAATATTGTTCATTGACTCCTTCGATGTCCATTCCTGTTATTTCTGGTTATCTGAAGGTTGACTCATGACTGAAATAGTCTTGATTTACAGTGTTGGTTTAGATGCTTTCTAATTACTTCTTTAATTATGAGTTAGTAATTTTGGCACTCATCAATTGAGTGTCGAGAAATTGGATCTCCGAGATGAGATCTTTAGTTGTAGTCATCACTTTGCTAAGACTGTTCTTGTATTCAATACATTTGTTTGAGAATTCCATGGATGATTATAATATTTTTTGTCTTTCTTCTTCAATTTCTTGTCTTTTCTCTTTCAATTTACGTTGCACTTGATCTTCTGTGGTTTCATTAGTCAATTATATTACTTATGCTTATGCTTCATCAATTTATTATTTGATATTGCCTTTTAATTCATCCTCTTTGGTTTTAAAGATTCTGCCGATGGTTTCATTCATTTTGTCAAGTAATTTATTAATGCCTTAATGGTGTTCAATGATCTATTGTTTGGTTTGAGTTTGAGGAATTTTCATTCTCTCAGTAAATTTAGAATCCGGAGTAAGAGCGATTTATTATTAACTCGCAGTCTCATTAAAAAACATAATAATATATGATGATTATATTACATTAGAGAATTTCAATTATTTCTTTATGTAATAAATTCTGTTCAAAATTTAGGCCCAAAAAAAACTCAGCTATTTGTTCTTGTATCTTGTGAGTTATCCTAGAATTCCAAGTATATAAGCTGTATTGCCCAGACAAAAACTTGAGAAATATTTATTTTGAACAAGGATGAATCCATAAATGTACTACTATAGTGAATCAGAATGCGAAGCAATTAATCAGTCAATTTGTCAATCATTCAGAGGCTTCTTAGATGAGGACAGTCAAATTGGCATGTAATTGACTAAACTCATTATTTAGAGCTTAATCAATTGATGATTAATTTGAATAGATCAGTGCCCCAAACTCTGTGTAATTTTCAACGCAATGCTCTTCAGTCCACTTGAAAGACCACAAAAGCGAAATAGGAGAAGATCTAGATGATTTAAGATGCTCTGAGATAGAACCTAGTGAAGTGATGTCTCCAAAACCTTAAATTAAATGTCAATGTAGCAAATCTTAGTGTCAGCAGAGTTATTGCGAGTGTTTTGCAAGAGGCAAGACATGTGGGAAACACTGTGGTTGCCAAAATTGCTAGAACATGTAAATGAATAAGAAATTGGGGAAAATTTAGAAGAGACTTGTTAAGCAAAAGAGAATTAAATAAAGGACACCAAGATACTTAAAAGGGTGTACTTGTGGAAAATCTAAATGTCAGAACAATTTTTGTAGTTGTCATCAAGATGGCAAATATTGTAATTCTGAGTGCAAGTGTGTGGATTGCAAAAATGTGTACAATTTTTGTTTGAAGATCTTCCCAGAGATTGAACATGTGGAATCGAATGAGATGGAATCCACGAATGCGAATGTAGTTTTATTTATAATTGGATGTGAAAATAGTAGTAATTTTCAGAACTTGAATAAATTGTCAAATAAAAGTGATATTTGAATTATATATTAAATCATTTTTATACAGTATATTTTATAATAAATATATCAACAATAAAATAATCGAAGAATGTCAGACGATTAAGTAGCTAATGAGTTAGATGATTTAGAGAAAAATCAAGTTAAAGTGAAGTTCCCTCAAAGATCTTGGGTTTCTATGATTCAAAATAAGATTGTATCTGTAAATCAAGTAACACTAATATTTTGACTACAATCCTAGATGAGCCAATCGGAATTCGAAGATAAACACGAAACCAATATCGGAATAACCCCAGGGAGAAGTGAAAGAGAGTCATTCTGTAAATCCAAACATGGCTCCTCACTCTTTTTTCGGGAGGATTTAGGAAGATCTAGGATGAGTGATTTCGATCCAACCTCAATTAAATATAGGGTATAATTACTATGATAATATCTCCAGACTCAACCACACGAAGTCCACTTCAGAATCAAAATCTTTATCAAGTATCTCGCCCTTAGAATCCTCTTCTCGATAATTGGTCCATTTGTGCTGGTCTACGGACTCTGCGACAAAGAATGGATGAACTTTATGCGCAATTTCAGGATTTACGGTTGCACTAAAGGAACAGCATTCAACTATTTTCGTTGGATCACAAATTACACTATAGTCTTATCCTGTGTTTACTATGGAGGAAACGAAGGATAGAAGAAGACGCATTACGAAATTGGATTCTTTTGTATCCTCTATTTAACTGAGAATGTCACTTATGCGATTAAGTATGCATTCTTCCATCCTTCGAAGTTGAACCTCATAGAAAGATTTGATATGAGCGTTATAGGGGATTTATGTGAACAGAGCATTAACCCATATCATTGGGCATAACAAATACCTTCAATGATAACCAAGGAGTTTGAATAATCAATGAAGAGACATCAGATTGAACCAACTTCCTTTCACTTTTATTTTATGGTGGCACCTAATCCAGAAAGAAAAAAAAGAATTCAAGTTGGATATACTAATAATGGGGGGCATAAGTTATATGAGGATTTAGCAGCCCATTGTATTTCAATAGCCAAAGAAATTGTGGAGGAATACAATAAGAAATGTCATCTTATGTTCATAAACAAATTCTCAATCCTAATTGCATTAGGGAGAGTAATTGCCTATATTTTTATAATGAACTTCTGCAGCGAATCTGTTAAGGATTACGTAATTGTTGTGCAAATGTGCATTTTCTAATTTATGTACTTTTACCTTATAACTGGTTTGATGATGATCACATATAGAGATTTAAGAAGAAAGGTATTTGCCATGACTCAACTATCTCATCTAATTTCAGCTGAGAAAGTAGAGGTGTATTAGGAATCTAAAATGTTCCCCACCCTCAATCTATTGTGCTGTGTATCCTTATACTCTTGGGTCAATCTGAGAAAGATGATTCTAGATTATGGGTTGTAGTACACAAGGAGATAGTCCTTCATGCTTTCCTTTATAATGCTGCTCAATGCCATCATGATGGTTATAATGACATTCCTCTTCTACTTGGAATTTATTACCATCAACAGCATACTCTAATAGACTGTTGATTTTTTGGTCATTGCATCGATTTCAATTGCCCTCGTATTACAAGGTGCCAGAATTAATGCTCACTGGTGTATTCATAGAGGATTATTACGTAAAAACCTATTCCTTATTCAATAATTGTCTTATCAAATCTTCAAATCTCTGGATTATACCTTCAAATCTGAAGATCCAGTTTTTAGTGTAACTCTATTTTAATTACAATAGGCTTTCCAAAAAGTACTTGAAAATGCTACCACTAGCAGTGTAGTTTAGGATGACTAATTTCTGAATTACTCCTTGTTTTGCATTCATTCAATCTAAAATGTGGTAATTGCATGTTCTCTATAATTTTAGTATGATGATTTAGGTCACCAAGAGAAATCTTAACCGTACACAGTAATGGGCATAGCTATGACCTACGAATTACTTTTATAGGTTTGCATAAGTACGTTAGGATTGATTGGAACTTCTGGATTAAATTTTATTTTATAAGTGTCTACTTGATATTATTTTTATTATATTTATTCTAATTGAAGAAGACAACTTCTTAAATTGATGAGTAGATTAGCTACCATAGTTAGCATAGCTCATCTCCATAGTTCTATTATAAAAATTAATTTAAACTAAATAATACAATCAAGTTATAAAAAATAGGACTATTCTGTTAAATTGAAAAAAGAATGTTTAAAATATGATATCAATAGAAATGGAATTCAAATATTCTTTTAATTTATTACAGAAATTACAAAGCAATATTGAAATAAAATTTTAGTTTTAAAATTTTTTAATTTGATTTGGATTAACAATATAACTAAATGAATAAGTGTTTTATAGAAATCATACATATTTTAGGGATGTATTCGTGGCTTTAAACATATAATTCTTTTCAATGTTTCTATCATTTTTTTAGTTATTTCTTTCAATAATTTTTGAAACCAATACTTTATTATTATTTGGTTATAAAATATTATTATTGTTAGTTTTAGCATTAGCATTAGTTATTTGAATTGGTCCAAAGGATCCTAATATATCTTAATCAGGTTTCTTATCTTCTTGATCTGAATTTGTGTCTAGTAGCATCATCTAATATGAATTCTCTATATCATCTCTTTCTATCATTTAAGAATGTCCTTCCTCATAGCAATCCTCACTTGTTATCTCAAACGAAGCCACATTTTTGATGCTGTAATCTTATTTAGGAGTTTTTACTGAGGATAAAGCCATTCGACTTACTTTTGGTTATGTACAGTACTCCTTCTTTTCCAGACTTTAATACACACTATCATTAACTTCTTGCTTAGAATTTTAATCTTAAACGTTTTTCTTGATTAAACAAGTTTTTAATTGTTGGATTAAAATTAAATGACTCAAATTAATTGGTTCATTTAATGTAACTTTTAGAACTTCGATGGGAGTTTTGGCTATAAGATCCGTCTTGCCAACAAATATTTGAAGATTTTTATGATAACTAGCCATAATTTCATTAAATGGTTCATTTTAAATTTACTTGATTATTTGATTTAGGTTACATTCTATATCCTTTTTCATACACATGGTTTCAGATTTTGATTGCTATAAGCTTTAAATACTTTCATCATATTATTTTGATACATTCTTAAAATTGGTATGCAACTATTGTAACTTTTTCATTTTTTCTTCTTCTAAGTATTGGATAATCTGAGTATGAAACTTTTCAATTTTCTCTTTCTGTTATTCATAGTATTTTGAAATGTCATCTCTTTTTGTAATTAAGGCATTCATCATTTTATCAATGTGGGGGATGTTGTTATTTACTTAATTGATGAATTGGTTAATTTGTTTCCTTCTATATTCTTCTTCAAGACCAGGCATTTCTTCAACCTTTTATCCTTTGCCCATCATTTAGACTGCGCATTTCGAACATAAGTAGACGGAGTTGTCCTTGGCCACATAATACTTGGCACTCTTATTTGAATGATTCACACAGCAAATTCTGCTTATGTTTGTCTCATCTTTCACCTTGAGTTTCGTTGGAGTCAACCTTTACCTAATTGATTTCATATTCTACTCTGACAAATTTGAATTTAAATTATTTATAATCGAAAGGAAATTTAGATTATTAATCAGTCCAAACAGATTCAAAGTCAATAAATGGAATAAAGCTATCAAAAACAATTGAACCGAATCATTCGAATTATAGAATTTCTAAAGAGATTTTTTATATTAAATACTCTTAAAAATATAAGTATTAATTAATATATATGGAGTTGGAGAAGATAAAGTTAGAGGGAATTACAAATTTGATAAGATAGAAATTAATGCAATTGGAGCTCTAAGGGAGTGATCAGAAACTGTAAGTAATTTGTTCTAACTAATTAAGTCCTGATGTTGAGAAAAGCAGAATTGAGTAGGATTAAAGAATAGTAAAGTTAATAGAAGTAAAACATAAAACTATTGGTTAGGGTTCAACTTATGGAGATAGATCGGAGTGGATTAAATACCACAAAACTCAGGGAAAACAATTTGATAAAAAATAATAATATGAGAAGGCTCTGAATGAGTATTACTAGTCTGTGCTCGCATTGAATGATAGCAAACTGTGGAGAGAGTTAGGTGTTTCTCTTATTCACAACATTCAAATCTGTTTGGAGTTTTTGAAGTCACCTGCTACTAAAGAGTTATTAGATTTTATTATATATGTTGACAAGACCAACATTAAGGCTTATTTGAAATATGGCAAATTCCTTAGCAGCAATAAAAAATATACACTTGCTGTGTAAATATTTGTGTGTATTCAGGCAATATTTTCAATAAGGGGAAAAGCTATCTGTTCAGATGCAAGATAAAGAGGCTCAGTAGGATTTTCAAAAGCAAATATAGGAGTGTAGAAAACAGCAAAGCCAGAACAAAAACTGAGAAAGACTCTTATTATATTTTTACCATAATACATAAATCACAATAGATCTACATCCTATTCTTCAAAGAATTCCTTTTTCTAGAAGTCTGAATTTGGATCTTAAATGCTAATGGCATTCTTCACTTCTTGCTCATTCTGACATCTTACCTTCTTCACTACTTTGTCTACAAAATTATTTTTTCTCTCAGGAATATCAGTATCCAAGACAGGTTATCCTCCCTTTCGAATTGAGTATTCTCTAAATACGTGATATTTTGGCAGGATGTTGATATACATGATGGCTCCATTCACTTCTACAAAGAAAACAAATTCAGGCTCTTACCAATCCTAATAATGCAGAGGTTCAATCAACCCTTGTAAAATCGATAGCACCTATTATTTATTAATTTTATCTGTGTATCTAGTCTTAAATATCAAAAACCACGGGTGTGGTCTATCTAATTGGAAGTGTTTATTCACGAGGAATTCGGCATGCTTTTTAAATTCTTCCAAAGTGGCTCTGAATACATATTAAATGGGTATCATTCTGTAGATGTATCTGGCCACTTGTTGGGACTTGTCATAGACATCGCTTAAGATTATTCGACTCAATTCATCGACATCAATGGTGGGGAATTCTTGAGTATTGATTCTGATGAAGATGACGCACTTCACCTTAGTGTCAAAATTATAAAGCATCTTGACAACGCCCTTAGTATTTGTGTTCTGCTCAAGCAATTTTTCATGTTTTTGTGATTCCTGAGGATAGATTTATTCGACATATTGTTCAATGATTTAATAGCCTTCTTTGACTGCTTCTCTCTCTCGATTTTTATCGCAGGTAATTAGGAAGCCGCTGTAGAGAAAATCTGATTGGGCTTGTTGTTGTCCAGATCTTTGGTGCTTTTAGAATTTCTTTTTTTTGTTTTTTTGTTATTGCATTTATTATTAAATATAAATGGGTGCAACTTAAGGGATCACTTAGAAAAAAATCTCACTCCGTTACTAAAAATCAATCGATGTAAGATCGACGAACGAAAATCTCACAATTTGTAGGTCGGTCTCTTCGTAAGACTCGATCAAACTCGGTTCATGCTATAAGATAGCTGTCTTGGGTATGAATACAGCAGTTGGAAAAACAGCCTTTATCTGTAGTCTCATAAATTAAACTCCGATGGTCAGTAACTTGCCTTAAACAATTGGGTTAGATGTTAAATGCATGTTGTATTAACAATAAAAAATTCAATTTTGGGTATTTTGTTGGGTTAATTGTGTAAGGAATTCGATTCAAGTGAAGGAGGTTTGTTAGATTTAGAGAATAGAATGAATGATACTTTTAACTGTATAATGATAATTTTTGAATAATTTGATGTTTCGTTGTTTAAGAGGAGAATTGCGTAAGTTTAAAAGATATGTAATGAAAACAAAATGACAGGGAAAGTTCCCATACATCTAATCGGCAATGATAGATTGGATATGAAAATATCTGGAAAAGAAAAGGAAATCCAGAGGATGATTCAAACAATCTATGATGGAAACCGTATATTTGTTCACATTGTTGACTTTACTCAAATCAAAGAACTTAATAATTTGTTATAATTTGTATTCAAAGAAAAATGATTGTACATATAATTATATATCTCAAAATACTTTATAATCATAATTATGAATGCAGATATAGAAAAGGAGCGATTGAGACCCATTCGACGACATGGGTGTAGCGATATACAACTGTATTAGGCAGTGAGTTGGATATACACGGTTTTCGACATGATAATGTCCTTTATGATTGCATTCTTAATGGATGATGGAGTCAAGGTAGTCTATGACTAATTCTTAGGAATTCATGCTGATAGTGCTGACAATTCTTACGATGGGCATCGTCTACACGTGCTTAAGAGCTACACTCATAGACCCTACCGACAGTGTTGTCTTGAAGGAGCAAAACTTTAAATCGAAAGGGTGCATGATTATGTTATTTTTAGATTGGAATTCAAGACTGACCTCAAGACTTATTGTTTAGTGTGTCAGGCACACGTGATGGAAAAGTCAAAGCATTGTTTTAGTTGTAATAAGTAACATATTAAATAATAAGGTGTGTTGAAGTATTTGATCATCATTGTATTTGGTTGAACAATTGCATAGGCATCAAGAACTACAACTACTTTTTCATCTTGGTGGTCTTGCTTGTCATTTTCAAATGTTTGAGGATTATTCAGGACATCCTCCTCTTACTGAACTACGCCTTCTAAATTCTTGCTCTTATCAGCATCATTCTTGATCCTCCAATCCTTTTTGTTCTTTCTTATTTATTGGGAATGCACCTATTCTTCAAGTAAGCCATCAATCTAAATCAAGGTACAAAGGTATTTCGACCTACGATTGGATTAAGATGAAAAAGGACAAAGAGAAGTTGAAGGTGTAGCAATAGCAACAACTCCCGAAGATGAATGAAAGTGCAGGCTATGGACAATTGCTCTCCACTTCCAAACGCTTTGACCTCAAATCCTCTTTGTCGAACAAGACTGATAGCAAAGTTCCTTAATAAAATTTCTTCCCAAAACCTCTGCCTCTCCAGGCTCTCAAGAATCCCAATCTTTCAGGTCCTCAAGTTACCCAATTGCAAAGTATCTTCACCAACAAACCCACAACTCCCAATAACAACGAATAGTTAAGGAAGGAATATGAAGAGGTGGATGGGAGACAAATTTTTAATAAGGTAATTGCTGAGGACAGCGAACCACAATAGAACAGTGACTCAAGAGATGAAGAAAATGAGAATGATCGTGATCATGAAATTGATAATGAGATTGAGATCGAAATTCAAAATTAAAATTAACAATCTGAAAAAGAATAAAATTGAATAAAATACCTTTTTATTTATTGTTAAATCATTTCTATATATGAATTTTTATAAAAATATTATAGATAGAGATAACTATTTATTTTTATAAATAGACAATTCAATTTATTCAGTTATTAAAAATGGATGAGGTTCTGTTGGAGAGTTTGACATTGAAATTTAGTGAGTTGTTTAAGAACATATCGAGTCTGCAAGAAAAGAGAGAGACAGTCTAAGATGAGAATGAGCATTTGAAACAATTAATTTAAGAGGAAGAAGATTAATTGGAAATGAACTCAGGAGAGTCTTCTGATGATGAATTTGCCTTCCAAGAAATTGAACAAAAGTGTCGATAGAAATTAGAAGAGAAGAAGGAATCTGATATGCAAATAAAAGAAGAAAATAATTTGAAAAGTCAATTAGTAAAATCATGAAATTTAAATTTAGTACATGCATCTTGAAGCTATTCAAAATGAAATCATACAAATGAGAAGCAGCATTGAATAGTCTAAAGAATCAGAAGCTGATTTATAATAAAGGATTGAGGAAACCACCTAAAAAATAGATGATTATCAAAATAAAATACAAAGAGCTGAATAAATTAAACTTTAAGTTGAGAAACAATTATAGGAAGTATAATGGCTTTTGTAATATTAAGCAAAATGAAAAGTATTTATAAGATAGCGAAAAAGTTAAGGCTGTTTAGGCTGAAGTTAGAAATCAACTCCAAGCCAATGCAATGGGAGACAAGAGACAAAATGAATTAGAAAAGATAATTTAGAAGCAGTGGGAAGAGCTATAAAAAAGAGTATTAATTATGAATTAACTGCAAAGGCATAAAGAATACAGGTGTTACAAAATAATATGAGTATCATCTCAGGCAAAATATAAAAATCACAAAAGAGCGAACACATTTACTAGAAACTGAAAGATGAAAACACAGTCCTTGCCTAAGAAAATATATAAATACGAGAAAAATTGAATTAGTTAATTAGTGCATTGCCATAACATATGAAGAAGGGCAATGTGAAGGGCAAATAAAAGAGTAAGAAAGAGTTCTTGGACCTTTATGATGAATCTATTTGCTCCAATCAAATTAAGTTAAGGCATTTAGAATAAATAAGGGAAGAACATCAACATAACATTAACAGTTTACATGTATCTTATATAGATTTAACCTAATTCTTAGAATGAAATACTTCAATTGGAAGAGAAATATAATTAAATGACTTAAAATGTGAAAAATCTTCAGGAATAATATCTAGAAATGGAATCATCTTGTAGAGAATTCAATGAAGAGGAGTACGTCAAGAAAAATTGCCCAAATTATTACAAGGTTAAAAAGGGAAAATGATAGTTATAAGTTTAAGATTTGAGATGTCTAATTAATAAATTTTTTATTATAAAAATGGATTAAAATGTATTTGATTCCTTCGGAGGGGATGGCTAAATTTCAGATCTCATAGATTAGTTTTATTATAAGGTCTTGTTTGATTAATCTTTAAGGGGAAAATTTTTAAAATCTGATATGACAAGAGTGAGACTTTAATAAAAAACATTTTTTGCTTAAATGTTTGGCTGCCCTCACACCAAATATACTGGAAAGTAATTTTGAATATCAAATAAAAGAGATTTGATTGAGGTTCATAAGAATCTGAATATTACTAATTAATAATTCGACCGATTCTTACATCATCTAAAATGCATATTAACTGATATGAATAAACCGACAGAATTGATAGATGAAATTTTGAAGAAAGTAGATAGTCACAGAAAACTGATAGTTTTTGGATGATATAAACATAATATATTGTAATATATGAGTACTTTATTAAACATTAAATCAATATATGGCTATATCTAATCTAGGAAGCCCATTTATCATTTCAAAGTTAATCAAAAGGTTGATGTCACTTTGCAATAACACAATGAAAAATAAAGATTTTAGTAGCAGGCATAATTATTTTTTAGTGTTATACTTGTGTGATATCTATAGCATTTAATCAAGCTCCCAAAGTAAGGGTTAGAGCAAGAAGAGTGGAAAAAATTGAGACATAATTCAAGAATAAAGCATCATTCATTCTGTTAATTACTTTACATGTCAAAAATATGTAATAAAATGGATTCCGTTTTGATTGAAGATATTTCTATATAATATTATCTAATTTATTGATTGAAAATAAGATAAGTTAAGATAAAGATTGCATTCAAAATGAAATTGTTTTTGGCTTCTTAATTTCAGCTGAGTTTCTTATACAAGTTGGGATGTATAGAGGATATCAAAAATTATAGGTGTTTATATATAGGAAAAAAGATTTGACATCATTAACTCCAACAGAACTTTAGAATAATAAAATATTTATTTATAAAGTAATCATATATTGTTTATTAAGATATCTTAATTATGAAATTATGTAATTATTATTTCTCTTAATTGCAATTCTTTTTAGTTTTTTTATAACATAAGATCTAAATAGTTGAAACAATTTTATGTCTAATTTTTACGCATTACATAATTGGCAACAATTCATCAAATTATTCTATAACACATATCTGAAGTTTTATTTTACATATTTTTATATTATATAATTTTAACTTGTTTCTTATAATACTAATTTAAATTTTATAAACCTCAATATAATTAAAAATACTATAAATTTTTTTCGATTTTACTAGTTGTTAAATTTGATCCTATACTATAGTTCTTTTGAGAACTGATAGTTAAATTTCAGTCCCTTTACACTTCTATTTAAAAATGAGATTCAGTTACTAATGATTTTATTAATTATAATAATGAGTGAGAAATTTAACTATAAACAATTAGTCGATACTCCACTTTTATGACATGAGCCAATCTTCAGAATATGGTATATAAAAACCTGGATAGAATAATTAATACTAAATACATTATAATAGGTTGTTCTTAATATTGCCTATGCCTATAATAATTCATACTCAAATAGTATTCATCAAGTTATAACTCTAAATATAATTTGATTTTTTAGAAATACAAAGATTATATAATTAATAAAATGAATAATAATGTCGTTGTTTTCAGTAGGGCCAATCAAAGTGATGAAAGTGAAGCATCTTCTGCTTTACCTGATCAAGTTGAATCTTAGGTAGATTATTTGAAGACTAAATTGAAATTATGCACTTAGACATTAAAGAGTAGATAGTTCAATTAGATTTAATAGCTTAGGAGACTCAGATTAGGTAATTGAGGTAGGAGAATGAGAAGTTAAGATAATTGAATGCGGATTATGTGAATCAGATGAATCAAATTGCATCAGACAAATATTAGAAGATCGAGAAAATAGTTGTTACTCAACAATTTTTTGAATAGAAGAATATCGACAAGCAATTGAAAGATTTTATAAGAAAGATGACTTCTAATTTTGGTGGTCTTGAAAAGAGTCATGTTAAATTGATTGATCATTGCAAGGTGATGGAACATGATTTGAATTATTATAAGTAACGAGTGGTAGATGCAGAAGAGATCATAGAGAATCTTAGAAGTGTGGGTAAGAGCAGTGTTGCAGAACTAATGGATGAATTGAAAGGACTATAGAATTAAGTGGATGATCTAACAAATCAATTGCAAAAGTCTTAATTTGATTTAGCAGTTAAATAAGGGGAATTGGAGAGGAAACAGTAGGAATTGGACGATTAAGTGGCAGAATGTGAGTCATTGTTACATGAATTGGATGATATAAAGACGAAGTAAAATAGGATTCTTAGTGATAATATAGAGTAGTAGAATAAAGATGCGAAGATGGTATAGATTGTATAAATGTAACTTCTAGATTTATTAATTGAAATTGAAGAGTGACTTTCTGGAACATGAACGCAGATTGGCATATTAAGATGCTCAAAGTGCAAATTAAGAGAAGAACAATATGTTGGCGTAAGGAATGTTGTTAAATTTAGAAAGTAATAAAACATAGAGACAGAGTTGGAAGTGTTGAGAACGACAACAGACAATTTCTTAAAGAAAAATAAGCACATCTTCAATTTGGCTGGACTGCCTAAAGTGTAGTTCAAATGATTAAATATCATTATGTATTATTGACATCAACCTTCTGTATCTTCCACACCATGATGCATTTGTCTTGTTCTGAGGTCGTAACCAAAGTTTCCTTATCTGGACTGGCCACACATTGATTGATGTACATCATATGATCAGTATATATGCGCATGTATCCTTGTGCCAGAAGTACAGGGATAATTGAAGATCCTTATGGTTCCCATATCATCAGTAACCTTGAATAAGATGTATTAAATACTGCCATGGACTTTTCTCCGATCAACGTGATTTTGTGGATTCTATTTTCGTCAGTATAACAAGAGTGCACTCCCTTGGCTTTTTCAGCTAATTTGATTCCATCACTACACCATTCCAAATCGAATTCCATGTGCATACTGTTGATTCGTTTCTGTTGATCCAGATCGATTAGGGCAGTCTCATCTGAAACATCTTTATAGAATAGATAGAAATTGTCTGTGGAGAAATCCAAGTACTCGACACTTGTGTTTAGATTGTCAATGCTACAAAGTAATCTAAAGTTATTTTCTTCGTTTTCAACATCGTATATTTCAATTTTAGCATTTTGTTCTTGATTTCTTGAGAGGGCCAAAGCAAGCATCTTCTCATCAACACTCAATTTCATATCTGAGATTGCTGATTTCTATTTTAGAGAATAATTAGAATTAACACTGTAATCATGATCATTCAAAACAATCACCTCTTGTTCAAAAGCTATAATAATTTTAGGTGACAATTTGCACACTATTAAATTCAGTGTGGCCTTTTCAAATGCGAAAGAATACGTTCGTTTCAGTTTCCTCAAATTCCATACAGCAAACAGTCCCTTTTGAGTTATGGAATACAATTTCTGAGCATTACCAGAAAAAGCTACAACTTTTGGTTGATCATGATCAGTGCAATTGATTCTTAATTTAACCATATCCTTCTGAATCTTAGTCAAAGCTAAATTTAATCAAAATGTTTACATTTCAAATCGGATTCATTGGGTCTAACTAATTCATAGATATCACCACTTCGTGTTCCTGCCAAAATGTAGTTCTATCCAATGCAGACTGATTAAACATGTAGATTTGGATTCAATCCTACCTTCTGTAATTATTCATTAGCAATACTATATTCGTATATCTTTTCCACAACATAGGAATACTCAGATTTACTCAAAGACCACAGAATGACTCTTCCATCCATTCCTCCAGATACGAACATCGAAGAATCTTTGCTTGTGTATAAACAGAAGATGGGTTGATCTGGATGAGCCTTTTATTTCTTATTGATCTTTTTGTCATCCCAAACGTATATGAATCCATCTTCACCTGCTGTAATTATTGCATCTTATACAAATATCACAGTCAAAAATGTGATTCTTAAAGCATCTTGTTCCTACTCATTATCTTAGACTCCTTCTTATTCGTCATTCTGATTCTCCACCAACTCCACTAAATCCTTTGGATTTTCAATTTCCATTGCTTAGAATGTCAATGATCCTCCTGCAAATTACCAACAAGACATATGCTACACTCCACATGTTACAAATCTAAAGACACTGTTAGGGTAGAATTCCAAATCCTTAATCTTATATGGTATTGAGTATGTATATGTGACTACTCCCAAAACCTAATGGTTTTCAGAGTCAATCAACAGTATTTCTTATCTATACTCCTGAGTGATTGCATTACAAATAAGATGTCTATTGTCATAAGCAAATTTGATATTCATAATCATGACTGCATTATTGATGACAATATTCTTAACACACGTTCTTGAACATATATCCCAAATCAATAATTTAGCATTCAATTCAATAGTACCAGCACACAATAATTTCTTGTCTTGACTCAACGTAATACATGAGATCTCAGGTGATGATGATGTATCTGATTGATCTAACTTAATGAATTATTGGAACACTGAATTGCTCTCTGATTGCAATTGTCCTCCATTGTATTTCTTAAATTACGATGTAATCTTGTCATCCTATTCATCTTCATCATCCAAACTAGCAATCACCAAATTGCAACCTGCCACATAAATCAGTCTTTCATCATAGTCATAAAATAGATTGTTCCTCCTTGTGAATGCTCTTCTTCCAATTATACTTTCCAATTTGAGTTCCACTTCAGGTTGTTTGGTGTCATCCACATTCTTCACTTTATCTGATATCCCCTAACGTAAGGGTAGTAACTCGGAGAACAAACTTTTGAATTTCTCCTTTTCTTACACTTCCTAAAACAGATCTGCTTGTTTCTTATCATAAATCAAATAATCCAAATCCCAATTCTATTGTTCTTCTGTCAATTTCCATTTCATAATGCATTCATCCAATATACCAGTAGTATAAAGATATTGAGCATTCTGATGAGTCTCTATTTGATTCACAAATGAAACATGAGCAGAATATGACTTAGCCAAACACTTCTATTTTTTACTGATTTCAGTGATAAAATCTTTATCATAGTAAAGACAAGAGGATTTGACCAGATGTAAATCTCCATTGGTGCTTCCACATATTAGAAATGGAGATATGTCAACCATCACTGACATCACTGGAGTCTTGAGTATTTCATTTGCCAAATTGGTCTCTTGTTCTTACTTCTACTTCGGATTTCCTATCAAAGAATCATAAAACTGGTATTAGGAATGCAAACTATTTGGGAAATTCAACTTCTTCCACTATATGTTCTTGATGGTCTCCCAATTTTTGACTGATGTATTTGAATTCAGATCCCAGATGATGTACACTCCCTGAGGATCATTGTTGATTCTTGTTTACTGATTGTTTATCAATTGATAATAAATTAACAGATAATTGCCATCCTAACTGAATGTCATGAAGTAAGCAGCCACTCCATAAGTGTCATTGTCAGTCTAATAAGATTCATAAAGTGAAGGACAACGAATGTCAGTGTATTTCAAATATAGATTCTTGTCTGTTGCTCTATACTTGGATGTACGATGAGAACCTCTATTAACCCACACGGAAATGAAAGAACCCTCCTTTTCCAACTTAGAGTCGAATACATCCTTCTAACTACGAGCATTATCATATGAGATGGCAAGCATGTCCCCCTTATGTGAAAACTCTATATTCAAAACGGGTGTCTTATTATCCTTATCCTTGATATTCATGATGATGTCCAAGGATGGCAACAAGTAACGTTCACTCACTTTTCCCATTGTGTTCTTTTGAATCTTGGAGTCCATAATCACAACCATTGAATTCTGGAACCCAATGACTAGCAGATCTCCATCTGGTGATAATCGGATGGCAGTCGGAGTCATACCCATATTCTTGACTAATAGCAATGAATTATTCTCAGTATCCCAGAGTATTAATTTCTGATCTTCTCCCATCGATACCATAATAGGTTAGGTGGGATGGAGAGTGATGAACATCTTCTTATTAAAGAAATCTATTTGTTATTTACTATCAAATATTTATGATTGATGTGATCTCATGTAAATGGAATAGTTGAATTTCAAAGTTTCTGTTGTTGTATAATGTTGTCTCTGCTATTGTTCAGATACACTAGAATCATTGGAGTTGTCCTGCTCATCCTCAGAATGACTTTCCTATTTTCTAATTTGTTGTAACTTTAAGCCTTAAGACTCTACCTAGAATGCTGCTTCCAAGATGTCACCATTTCTAGTTCCAACCAACATCACAGATAAATTGTGGGGTTCTTCCACTTCCTCCTCATTAAGTTATCTCTTGGGTACCTTACATGAAAAGATATCGATTGATTACGCCGATAGATTCTAAATAGGAGATATGTATATATTCATACCCTAATTGCTGGAGTACCATCCTGAAAGAATCCAGTCTTACGGATGTTGAACTCATTAATCAAATTAAATTTGGTATCCCATATTTTGATGTACTCATCTTCTCCACAAGTTATGATAACAACCTTATCTCCCAATATTTAGGATATCTTCAAACAATTGATCATCTTTTGATGTGCTCTAAACAAATATTAGTATAATAATTACCTCTCTTTCACGACTATGTATTTGCCACAGGAAACCAAAGCCAGATCTCCAAAGTTATTTGCCCACAATGATGTCACTTTCTACTTTATCACTTAAGAGATAGGAGATGTAACTTTAAGCAGGTGATGAAACAACCATTAGAATACTTGACTTCATCTGATAATATGACTTGACTTCTAATCAGGTTTCTCCCTTGTAATGACCATATGGTGATATTCTAGTATCCACAAGTAGCAAACTCATATCGATTGTATGGGTTGAACATAACACAGCAGATTGGGAATGTCCCTGAATTTCGAAATGCTATAATAGTTTCATTCTTCCAAGATGTCACTTAGACTGAATAGGTTTCATCTATGCCTATACTGACTATAAATAAGGAATCTCTGGAGAACACCAAGTCGTAGATACCATTCTTATGATTAGTTCTGATGATTTTGACTGGTTCAGTGTTGAACACATTCCAAACGTGAATGCAAGGTCTAGGAGCACTTTCACCTGTGGCCACAAAACACTTTAATGGATGAATGGCTAGACAAGTGATTTTGAATCTGTGTCCTTCGTAGAACTTCTGTTGATTGTTCAATGGATTATAGACAACTGCAATTCTAGAAGTGATGTAAACGAAG
>NW_001799411.1:354321-382949 GCF_000165425.1 Paramecium tetraurelia | reverse complement strand
ATCAAACCTGAAAACAATTCCAATGCATTGATCAATCTACACATATTCATAACTATAATACCCATTGTTATCTGTATCCCATATTTAAAACATTGTCTCATTGCTTCCGAATATCTATTCGAACTCTGTCAAATCTATACTAAATGTATCGCAAACAGATTGAAAAGACCCATGATACTCACGTAATTTTGATATTGAGTTATTAAGTAATGGATTTGATTAGGGAGGTTATGCATTTTGTAAATGCCCTAAAAACTATCCCATTTTTTATTAATTATTAATTTATAATTATATACAATCAGAACCTTAATAACAATCAACATTACCAATTTCGCAATGCTATTCTAAAGTAACTCCCTCCCAGATTAATATTACCCTTGAAAATTAAAATATATATAACATTCTATAAGCTTTAACTTTTATTCATAATCTATAATACTAAGTAAATTAAGCAAATTTAATCACGCAATTTTTTCAATCATAAAATTATTTTATAAAAATGAATAAATCTTATTGTTCTTCACATGAATAAGAGGAATAAAAGTATATTTGTGTCCATCCTACTTGTCTTCAAAAGGCAGATAATAAGCTGTGTTGTAGTTGTTGTTTCCAATAAAATCATAGAGAAAAAAAGGCTGAATAACATAAAATTATAACATTGTCTGAACTTGAGAAAACAGCTCATGCAAATTATACAAGCTTGAAAGAACATCTGCTCAACGAAGTTAAGAAGAACTCAGAATTACATGCATAGATAGAAGAACAATTATCAGCTATTCTACTTTCTCTAACTAATTGGTAAAATAATCAAAAAAAAATGTTCAATGATATCACTGAAAATTCCAGCTAGGTCTTAGCTCAAAATATATAAAAGGCTGAAAATCTAATAGAAAATCCGTCATTAGATACATTTATTTATTTTTATAAGTTCAATTTACAAGACAAATAGAATGAAATGTAAGATATTAGGGACTAATCAACGAGATAACTAAATTATTAATTAAATTAAATTGAAATGAAGAGGGATATATTGATAAATTAAAAAAATTTTATTGAAAGAGAACATTTTCTGAAATTTGCTTAAATGGATTACTAAATAGAAGTAGATAATCTAAATAACTTTTAATTTGAATAGTGTGAGTTACATTTAAGTTAAAAGGAGTTATTATGTACCCATCTCAAATGTTTAGAGAAAGATCCATTAAAATTAGAGTGCTCGCTCTGTATTTTACAAGATCACAAAGAACATCAATAAGATAATTATATTAAAACTCTTGCCATAGTAATGAAAGAATAAACAGAAAAAAGAGAACTAATTGAATAATTAACGAAGAAATTTAATAAAGATATTAACAAATCAATTAAGACGAATTTATAAAAAATTGATAAAAACCAAAACAATTCTTATGAGAGTTATGAATAATAAAAAGAATCAGCAGTTTTCTTAGGATAACAATAATTAAGTTGCATTTTAAAACCTGAAATTCCTAACTATATTTTTGGTCATCTTGATTAAAACCTACTTACAAAAACTAAAGAATAAATTAATTTTAGTTATGATTAGTTTTATTAAAACTTTGAAAGTAAATTTTCTAAAATCTTTTCTGATTAAGTCATTGATGTACTAAACTATTGTACTGAATTAGATTTCAATTCATAAAGAACCAATTAATACATCATTAATTTAGAAAAGGAACTTGAAATGCAAAAACAAAAAGTTGAGGAACAAGAAATAATAATTTAATCTAATACGCTTAACCATTCAAAAATTAAATAGTAATTAAACACTCAAAATGATACAATTACTAATTTTCTTTAAAAACTGGAAAAAGAAATTTCTAATTTATAATCCCTAAATTTAGTAAAATCAGATTTGGAAAATAAAAAAGTTTAAGATTTATAAAATAGTTTTTAAGCATCAATTGATAATTTTTAATCCTTAACTTTTAAAAATTCAGAATAATAAAATACTTAAATTAACAATTTATAAAATAGTCTTTAATCATCAATTGATAAATTGTAATCAATCACTTAAAAAAATTCAGAATAGTAAAATTAGAATTTTAAAGATATTTCTTAATAAAAGACTTCTTAAATAAATTCTGTGTCTAAAATTTAAATTTGGTTTTTCATAATTGTGATTTGTTTCTTATATTATCTTCGAAATGAACTAGATAGCATAGTTAAACTGAATTAAGAGTAATTACATGATCTAAATGTATTGAGATTTGAGTGTTATAAACGACCTTGAATAAAATTAAACGCAAAGCTGAATACAATTATAAAAATTATAAAATTATATATATATCATACTATTTAAATTACCAAATTACAGTATTTTATATATAAAATTTTATAAGTGATAAAACAACTCAGTAAATTAATAAAAAATTAAAGTTATCCCAAATCAGAATTTTTGGTTCTATCTTTTCTACGAAATTCCAATCAAATATCTCCGATTTTGACAAGAATCAATCCTCAAGGCTTAGCAAATGCATCTTTTTGACCAAACATTTGATTGATTAATATTTTCTAAAGAATTGATGACTATTTCAAGTTCCTTTCAAAAATTAAGCTAACTGGATTAAAATGTCTTTATGTTTAAATATATATATCTAAGAATTAAAATGATGAATTGATTAAAATAACTATTTATATATTTAGAGAATAAATCTAATGAATTAGGACTCATCAATTGATAAATTATTATTAAATCAATTTTGATATCAATCATTTCTGCAAGCTCTAATAATAATTGAAGTCTGTGTCTATTCATTATTTTTTCTCACTTTTGTATTCAGCATTTAATCTTTAAAATTTTTAATCAGAAATAAATTATTGCATAGAAGTCAGAAGCAATACTGATCAGATGTATATTGTGTAATTCCTTAATACAGATAAGAAAACACTAAGTATAGGCAACACTAAAAGAATCTCTACAATTAGCATATAAATTTTTCTTTTTGTGTATTCAGCCTTCAATTTTAGATAATTATGATATATAATTAATTTAATTTCATTATTTTAACGAAAGCTTAATTGAGGATTTGAATAATTTTTGATGTTAAAATTTTGTCATACATCCTTTATTGAAAATGTTAATTAATTGATGTAATTGGATATATGATCAAGAATTCTATATTCAATAAGAATTAAAAATAAACTATTTGCAATAAATGAGTATTTTAATTAAATAATAAACTTTAATTATTATTTGCTAATTAATCAACCAATTAAATCTTATCACAAATATTCATCCAGAATATTTAAAAATGTGCGAAGATTTGAACGGTCTGAGAATTTTCTCAATTGTATATAGACGATGCAAGCAAATATATATATATAAATGTTTATATTTAAGGCTAATCAGTCAAACTGATGTAATTCAACATTATCTCTTTGGTCATTTAAAAATCGATTGTTATTTTCGAAGGAGAAAGAGCGTTTTATTTATCGACTCTCTCTATTGAGAAAGGGGTTGTTGGAAAGATTGAATTCTTTGTTTTCGATAACCTGCTGCTTTCTCTCAAGGGTGATTTCTTCATTAGAATCAGGAGAAATATCGCTTTAAATTGCAAAACTAATTTAATATAAATGCTGCACTTGGCAAATCTTTATAGTTTTAAGAGTGGGTCTGTTTTCATTTAAAGACCTAGGCCTTTCAAATATTGTACTATTTCTCGCTCTTTTTTCAATACATTTTTTTTCTGTGAATCTTTGCACTAATATAATTGAAGAAATTCTTCTAAACTGTCCTTAGAATTCAAGGAAACATAAGAAAGCATTATTATTTGATGTAAAATTTATTAGTAAGTGATTATAGACTAATTTAAATTTTATGTAATATATATACTAGACAATAATAAAATTAATTTTCAAATCTGTTATTATTATTAGGCAAAACTCAGATCTTAAGATATTTCATCAACTTTCTTCCTCAAAACAATCAATGCCTACATAATAAATGGATATTTACTTTTTAAACGATATCAGCAGCTTTTAATTAGCCAGCACTCTCAACAGTGAAAATGTATTTATTTTTTTTATGTTGCATTTTAATCAATCTGGGTTTCTTCATGGATTCAGCCTATTTAATAAATATATATAATTACACATCGGATACATTCTTCGCAGAACACACACTTTTCAATGGCATTGACAATAAGGTCTTAATTAGCATCCATAGCAAAGACATTCATGGGACAAGAATCTCTGATTGACTGTTTTTCAAATAAGGACAAGGATTGTGTTTAGGAATGATCAAAATTGAGTTCTACATATAATAAATTTTTAAATATACCCGCTTCATGTCTGAATGTTGCAATGTTGATGGGAGTCCATTTAGCATGCATTTTGCCAAAACCTTTGAGTGCATGACAGCGTACATGAACAGATTGATTCTTTCCTAGTCTTGTAATAGGGATGCCCACTTCCTTGCCATTGATTGGCGAAAACATTCTGACAGGTCTAATTGCCATTTCACCCACTTATCCAAATTCAGGTTCAAGGTGTTGACTAGTGATTTCCAAAGGAGCATCATTCAGATTTTTTTATCTTAAGGTAAAGACCACTTTTGTTTTTTGATCATCTATGGAATCTGCATCAGCTTCCCAATCATACATTTTGCTGTCAGCAGCATATGAAACGAGAGGTATCAAACCAAGTCTTTAGGCAAGGAATTCATCTGACAGGGGACTTGTGTTTTCAATAATATCAACAAAATGAATTGCCATGACCTAATATTTTAGTCCAAAATTTTACAGGGACTTCTGCAATCATAACTCTTCGGATGGCATTTGCAATGGACAAATCGCCTTCAAAGCTGAATTTGCACTTCTCATCACTCAACTCCAAGATTTCTATACGATGTTGAGAGTTTTGTTCGAAGTTGTACTTGTACATTAATTATAATTATTTATTAAAATATATTTAATATATACCATATTTAATCACTCATTTTCTCGCAATTATAAGTACTTCCTTTTGTGAATCCATAAGCATATGAAATTCAACACACAATAAGCAAGTATGAAGGATCCAAACACATTTACACTAATGATTAAATACTGATTGGCAGTCCCTGGGATATTGGGTATACTCATCACTACTGTGAAGAAGTAGAAACTCCAACAGTAAATCCAGTTGCATATTTGTAGGACATTCTTGTTTTCAACATACTCAGATCCACAATAAGAGAAGGTCAGGACTTGGACAGCCGAGATTAGTAATCCTGACATAAAATTGAAGGTGTAAACCAAGCTATTCCTATTGTTGTTGATCTCATCTGCTTCACCAACAATCCTTAATTAATACAATCAATTTACAGATAATAAATAAGTGGCTGCTCCGAACAACTGCAAAACTATCAACAAATTCAAGTACCCATAGGAATATGATAGAAATCCAATCAGGATACCTCCTAAGAATTAACCAACCCCATGAATGCTGAGATTGGTAACTATGGCAGGTTTTAAATAGGAGACATTCGTATAGTTGGGTTCTATCATATCCTAAGAGTAAACGACACTAAAGGCAGTGAACATTCCGATGGATATGATGGTAGGGATCAAGTACACAAATTAAGGGTACTACTTTGGTATTTTCCAAATTAGTTTAAATTGAGTGATATATTCGTTATTATTTGCTTAATTCTTTTAATTGTCATCATCCATCAATGAACCATATAAATGCTCATTCAATTTCTATTACAAATCAATACTTTATTTGGTCACTGATTTCGACAATGAGTCTGGTTCTTTGATGAACCAATAAAGGAATGTTATGAGTAAGGATACTCCCAACATTGGATAATAGAAGTATTCATTGTAGTCGTAAATCTTCCCTTCGAATATGACATAAATATCTCCTATAAAGTTTTGCATGCAGAATAAGGAGTAGGCTACTCCAAAGTAAATGCTAACATTGTTCTTATTGGACATGCTACGAACATAGTAATTGAATGCGCAATAGAAGATTGCCATAAAGGGGGCTGACAAGGCCTCGAATATCAAGATGGTTGTAATTAAGTACACGTCTTTGGGCTGCTGCTCAATCACGATGATGTACAAGGTCATACTAAAGATATTAGCTACACTGGTGATGAAAAATACTGCTCTGAATCAAATATTATTCGATACTTGTAGGTGAATTTTAGAATCATCCTCTAGAAGAATGGCAATGAAAAGGGGCCTATCAAAAAGATGAGGCTAAATATGCCCAATGACACTGAGTTTATTACTTTATCATCTAGTTTGAGAATGTTTGAGAAGAGCACTGTTCGGCATAATCCTATGGCTCCCAAATAGCAGACAGTGATCATGCATGTGCATGTAAGAGAACATAAATTATCTCTCTTTTCTGACATTATTAATATATATTATATATATTGGTGATGCTATTATTTAATACAATAAATAATTGATCTTTCTTTCTGACTGAATTAATTGACAGAGTATATCATAGCTCATTTTTAAATGCTTTTCCTTTTTTGGATGATCGAGTTCTCTTTAGATGAAAGAATGGGAACTTTTCGATGAGTATGAAATTAAGGTTCTAAACCCATCTAATGGGCATTACGTTTTTTCTCTGAGAGTAATTGTATTGGAACTTCTCTTTGAACGTAACTGCGTTTTTATTTTTCATATGCTATTTAATTGGCATCGTTAGAAATTTCATCAATGAAAACCTAATCAGCATCGAAATAAATAGATTTGATTTGTTAAACTGAAGATTTGTAACTGATATGTAATTTCAGAAGTGGGCATGGTGTTTTTGTGATCCTAGGTTTTTCCTTCTTGAAGTGCACATTCCCATGTTAAAATAAGAACGAGGGATTAGTAAAAAATTAATTTAATGTATTCATGTTTAATAATTGTACTCTCAAGTAATGGAATTCCAGGAGTATTCGATTGTTGCCCAAAATAAATGTTCTTTCCATTGAATACATACACTTTTTTATGCATTATCAAACTGCAGAAGTCTTGAATGAGACTCAAAAGTGCTGTATAAGACTTGGCAAAGTGAAAATCAAAAATAATATTAAATTATATTATGAATCAATAATACCAATCAGGTGATGTTGAAGTTCATGGGTTCTAATAACAACAGCCAAAAAAATATGTTTAAGTCGGCAGCTACTGCGATGTGTACTACGATGTGCAGAAAATCAGACAGTTTGAGGATGGAATTGAAATGATAGAATTAAATGATACATTGCATCAAGGCAAGGCTTCCCAAATGCGTTCATGTAGGCATCACATCTAAATTAAGATTACACCATGAAATGGATGGAATACTTGAGTGAACTTGAGATTGAGTTAAAAGCCATTCTCCTTGATAGAGCACTCTTTGTCCCTGACCTAAATCAATATTTCAATAAGCGTCTCTAGCCGATGATAGAAGTCGCTCTCGATAAATCGTATTGACCTTCTTTCTAACTAGTATTAATGATACCAGCAAATTAAAGATCTAATGTTACATCAATGAGATCCTGCTTCTAGTTCAAAGTGTGAGTATTAAGATATGGAAGGAACATCCTCAGATTTCACTTTCAATCCTAAAACGTTTGCACTCTATCCTAAGCAATTCTTTCTACGATAGCAAAATTCGGGACTTAAGCGCCTATATTGACACATTTAATGACTTCTACGGTGAACGCTTGCATCATGGTGTTAGAAGTGAACTTGAAGGCTCTGATAACATCCAATTCACAGAACTCTACAATTCCAAGACCTTTTATCCACTCAAGGGGGAGATCCTGGATTCCTATCGAATGAATCAAGATGTGTATTCGTTCTCCCCATTTCAAAGAGTCCAAATCCACTACTTCTACAAGAATGGAGGCTTCGCTCTCTTGGATGACGCCATTAGGAATTTCAATCTAAATAATTTGGATGTCTTCTCCATCTTCCAATATCTCAATACTTTTTTGGATAGGCAGAAGTTTTTGAATTATTTCCACCATTTTCGACTTTCAGTCTTTGACATCCAAATTGACAGAGGAAGAAATCAAGAATTCCAATCGAGACACAATCAAAAAGTTGACTGACGGAATCGAAAATATATTTGATCAATTCTACACTTCTGCTTAGAAGAAGGAATTGATTGCCTTGTCTGAAATGAGTGTGTATTTACAATGCTTCCGTTGCACAGCTTTGGAGAAGAGGATTTATGGTATCTAATCATTCAACTAATTTAAGGATTGCAACAATTTTGTGATAAGATCAATACTGCCTAATCCAACGAGTTTATGAGTCAACAACAATATTATATTAATGACGAATGGTATAAAAATGACAATGTGTTAAAATACATAGTGGACAATCAAGTATTCTAAGAGTTATTTGGAGAAAAAGCTCACTTCGAATTGATGAAGAGATCATTCCCAATCATTCAATTTCTGTACTTACATCAAAAATTAAGTAAAGATGAAATATTGAGCATACTCAGATTAGGAAAAGGTAAGCATGAAACATGGGATAATATGATTTCAAAATTGCTCACAGATTTGGCAGAAATCTTATCACTAGAGGACGTTGAAACGCTGATTCAAAATATAAAGTAGAGTTAGATAGATTAAAATGGACTCAATTTTATTAAGAGTTTGGGGAGAAACAAATATTTGCGATAGGATTTAGAAAACTAGAATAATAGAATGGGAAATAACAATAATAATGATAATTTTATAAAATAGAATGAGAGATCAAGTGGGAAAAGGAAGTATGAATAATTCGATACGGATTATAAAGAAATAGAATAAAATAAAAATGAAACCATAGAGCAATTTGATAATGACAGGGCTATATAATTGAAATCTCAAATTGTCGAATTCCTATTAAACATTGTTCACGAATAACCAAGCACTGAAATTGGTCAGTCAGCTTTCTAAATAGCTATCAATTTAATTTGTCATCAATTCAAATCACTCAGATAACAATATCTATTGCACGGATTTTCGAATTTGATTGCTTAAGAGCAACCATTACCAGTCTGTAATTACATCACTGTGTTATAAAAGATCATTTCATCATCTTATCCGTTAGCTGAATTTAATAATTCCAGGGATGTCTTGAAATGGATCCAAGACAAATACGATATTAAATTGAACTTTTTAAAAGTAATGGGAAGAGAAAAGTTGAAATTGATCAAAAGAGAAAGTAAGGATTACTTATAAACGATTGAACAATTTGTTAAATTCTACGAATTCCTTCATTAAGATTCAAAAATCACAAGAGCTTAGTTGATGATCTTATGGAAATTGTTGGTAGAAAATGCAAGATGTATAGAGGAGAAGGATCTATTTTTTAATTGGGTTGGAGATGTCAATAAGAAGTTCTTGGATCAAGAGGCCATAGAGTTATTGTTCATATCCACCATTAAAAGCTCCTCCCTAAGTCAGTAAATGTTGTAATGCTTGACTAATCTAATTCTATATTTCAATGTCTAATATAAGGTAATGAAGTTGCAGTATGATCAATATACAATTGTGGATGCAGACATTATTGGATTGCAAGTACTATGGAAGATCTTCAAGTAGCAAGTGTAATTGGGACCTTAATTGTAGCAATTCTTCATTAAGCTCTTGCGATTCAAATAGCAACAGACAATCCTAAATTAATTAAAATAACAATACTTAGTTTAACTGTTCAATTAAATTAATAATCCTAATTCTCTATCATTGATAGTCAAATTATTAGAAGAATTTGAAGGATACTAATTAATAGAATAAGGGGAAAAGGTGTTTGTGACGATTGATAATAAATGCATGGATGCCATGCCTCCAAAGAGATAAGATATTCAATTATTGAGTGGATTGCCAGTATTATAAGCAAAACAAATAATAGGATAGAAATTGAATCCATCTTTGAAGCCAGATGAATTCGATATTTTCTGTAGAGGAACTCTATTTGATGATAATAAAACACTCAAAGATTATAAGGTAAATTAGAAACTGACTTTTGTAATATCAAAAAGAGAGAACTTGGCAGATGAGATTAATGCTTATAATAATACTACCAATCAGATCTCTAATGAATACGTGCCAAACGATTCAGATGAGAGAGTCTAAGAGATTATCAATATAGTGTAAATACAAGACAGAGATTTCATAATTTCTGTGTTGAAGGAAAAGAATTGGCAAGTAGATAATGCTATATGCGATATTTTGGATCGTGGAGAACAATTGCTTTAGGAATACTAATAAAAGAATCCACAGGTTAAGAAACAGTAAAAGGCTGTGATGAAACAACAAACCGATGAGATCTCATTTGCTTCATTAATCTCAAATAATTACATCAATTAGTTATTCATACTACTTAATGAAGGGAACCATGAATAGAGTACTAAGGTTTGGTCTATCCTATAAATGATACCCAGGAATAAGGAAGTGTACGAGTTGATTGAGTAGTCGTAAACTGATTGGTGTAATCTCCTCATGGTAGATAACAAATACAAATTGTAATATCACTTGTAAATTCTAAAGGAATAATTGTAATGTGACTACATTGAAGATCAAGATGAATATGAAAAGAGAAAAGCATTACGAGAAAACTTCCTCTTTTAAGGTGGCCTAAAATTACTGTTGATCCAATTGGACAATCCAATTGAAATATTGACAATCATTCTAGATATCTTCTAAATCTACTTCTTGGCTTATTCAATGAGTAGATTGAGGATGATGAATTAGAATGAGTTCTTACAACTCTTAAGATTAAAACAGGCTGTCTAATAGAAGGACGAAGATCCTAAATTATGCAGTCTATTGAGTATATAACTATAGAAGTAAGAGAAACCCAACATACAAGGATACGACGAGGCTTAACTTCTCTAATAAGTGTTCTTTAATTCGGAATTGGAAGTAGAATGGAATGTATTGTTGGAATCTCTGACCCAAAGAATTGGAGTTGAATAGATATACACAAACATTCTATGCATCTTGTATATGAAACCTGAATTACTTAAACTTGAATTGCCCATCAACAGGTTGGTAGAATTGCTAAATAGTGCAAATGAGGAACAACGAAAATTGACAGCCTATTTCATACTGACGCTTCAAGATATTGGAAAGAGAAATGGAGTGAATCTCAGCAATGACATACTGAAGGCCTTAATCAAGGGAGAAACATAGTATGATGAATTATACCTGGTGATTGCCGGATTGATTGGTTAGGTGAATGATCTGACATTCTTTGACACTCATCAATTGGCTTAATAGATAATATCATTGATTTTAAATAGGCAAATTATGGAGTAAAGATTTACTGAAAATGAAGATAAGCTATTGCAAGGCAATTTGCTATTGTTGACTTCCTTGTTGCAGGTTGACAAAAACATTAAGGTAGACATTCAATTCACAAAATTCTTATACAAATGTCTATTTGAGATGAATAATGATTATTACATTTACCCTGTTTATAAACGCAAACTAACGAGAAAGAGAGTATTCCAATTGTTATTGGAATTGTGTAAAGATGAGAATCATCTACACGAGATGTTACCTCTGATTCAAAACCATCATTAATTGAAATTCGATGTCAATGAGGTCGATATGGACTTGGGAGTCAAGGGTTCACATGGTTTTGTTGGATTACGTAATTTGGGAGCTACTTGTTATATCAATTCTCTGCTACAATAATTCTATATGAATATCCCCTTGCGTAAAGGCATCTTGAATGGGCAGATCATGATCACTGAAATGAAGGCTCCTCTCATCTTCGATAACATCAATGCTGTTGATTCACCAATTTTGCAACGTAAAATGGCAGATCATACTTTACACTAATTGTAGTTAGTATTCATTCAACTCCAAGAATCTGTGAAGCAGTACATCAATCCTCATTAATTGATTAAAACATTGAAGGGATATGATGGCGAAGTCATTAATGTCGTAATTTAATAGGATTGCAATGAATTTTTTAATTTAATCACTGATAAATTGGAATAGGACTAGAAATTCACTAATTAATCCAATTTAATACATTAAATTTTAGGTGGTACATTAGTTAATGAAATCAAATCATTAGAACCTGAGTATGATTTTAGGAGAGAAAATGAAGAACCCTTCTTGACTGTCTCTGTTGACATCAAACATAAGAAGTGTCTTGAAGAAGCATTAGATTTGTTTGTCAAGGGGGATGTTCTTGATAGAGAAAATAAGTATTTTTGTGAAGAAGTGTAAAGAAAGATTGATGTCTAAAAGAGATAATACTTTAAAAAACTCCCCAATACTTTCATCTTCCATTTAAAGCGATTTGAATTTGATTACAATACAATGTTGAGGATTAAGATCAACGATTACTTTGAATTCCCTCAGAAGATCAATATGTTTAAGTGGACACGAGATCATATAGTAGAGAATATGGAAGTTGAAGATTAGAGTGATTCCATGTACATTCTCAAAGGAGTGTTGGTGCATGTTGGGAGTGCAGAAGGTGGACATTATTACTCGTATATTCGAGATGTTGATAAGTGGTATGAATTCAATGATAAGGTGATTTGTCCATTTTAGATTGAGAACCTCAAAACTGAATGTTTTGGAGGAGCCAACAACAACCTTTCAGAATGGGGAATGAGTAACAGTAAGAATGCATACATCTTATTCTACGAGAAGGTCAAGCATAATATTCCAGAACAGTTCTATTTAAAAGGTAGCAATGAGGAAATATTGATTCAACACGTAATTAGTGAGAATACTGAGTATTTGAAGAGTCAATTGTTTTGTGTTCAGGATTACTTGAAATTCATCTAAACATTTGCATCGACAATGTAGATCAAAACTCCCTATTAAGTGACTCACTAATTATCGAAGGAAAGCAATTTGAGTGAATTAGACAATCTTCCATCATTAAGAATGATTAAATTGCTAACTTTCTTCACTTATGAAGTCTTACTTCGAAACAAGGACTAATAGATGTTTTAATATAATATGTAGGTCTTGAGTGACTTGTACAAATAAGAACCAGCTGCTAATTTCTGGTTTTTAGATCTTTTAAGAAATCACAAATTGCTGATCATTGACTTATTGATCGAATCTTCATATTCAGATGTCAGAAATGCGTTTGCACAATTGATTATTCAATCGATCACCATAATCGTCGAATATGAACAACACTACTTATTTGAAGATTCGTGCATAGGTCGATTCCTTCAGTTCTACATATAATCACTTTTAAAGGTGGTGAAGAGTACTCTCAGGAGAGGAACAGAGTACTTCACAGTAATAAAGAATATTTTAACCAACAACCAGCTCTTGGTGAAGCACTTTTATTAGTAAGAATACTTCAAATAGGTTTATTAATTATTACAAGAAACAGTGACAGAAGCACATGTATATACATCATTTAAATTACAGTCATTGTAAACTAACAACACCGATTAGCCATTGATGGTGATCTGTGATATAATTACTAAAGTGATAATTAGTTGTAGGACCTAGAGTATGATTGAATTGAATGAGGATGCTCCGACTTACCAATTCAAAGGACAGAAGGAAATTGATTATTGATTAGTTTTGGTTGAGCAGATTGTTGGATACTGATGATTTCAAGAAGTACATATTGGCTATGATTCAATTCCAGCCGAATTTGATTGATATGATCAAACATGTTTGTTGGAAGAATTCTAAAATCAGTTCTCAAATCATGACATTGATAGTAACCTAATTCTTAGATTTTCTAATTGAGTGGCAATACTTGGAACCTCTTTCTTAGACAGTTGAAGCCTTGTTAAAAATGGATGACAATTTGGTGGAATTGCGTTTCCAATGTTTATTGTGTGAACCCTTTAAGATCTTATCATGTGTAAAGGGTTCTTCGATAATGAATGCTATTGTGTCCAACTTTGATAAGGATAAGAATTATGGTTTTTGTATGATAGCAATACTTGCAAATTTGGCATCTCAAGTCAACTATGTTGGGGAGTACTTCAAGAAAAATAAGCAACAATTCGAAATATTGCTTTGGAAAGCTAGAGAGTATAAGAATATCAATTATGGCTTGTACTTCCCAGTCATGAAGATTTAAAAATCTATACAATAGGTAATTTGATTATCTTATATATATTTTAGTTATCTGCAATTTTCGAAGAACCTGAAAAACCAATAATTCAATTCTCCGATGAAAAATGTAATTAAATGGTTCAAGAAGAGCCTGAACCAGAAGATTCCAATCTTCAAGTGATTCATCTGATCCAACAGAATGAGATCAACTATACTTAGACTAAAGATGACTCAATGG
The DNA here is from genome assembly GCF_000165425.1 of Paramecium tetraurelia. Taxonomy (NCBI): domain Eukaryota; phylum Ciliophora; class Oligohymenophorea; order Peniculida; family Parameciidae; genus Paramecium; species Paramecium tetraurelia. The sequence goes on along the minus strand of NW_001799411.1, from coordinate 368,718 downwards.
ACAATAACAACCCATCTGATAGAGAGAATCCATCTGATAGAGAGAATCCAACTGATTAATTATCAGAATGAATAATAATATATTAATTAAATGGCATCAGCATTCCCCAAATTACCAGGCTTTGTGCCCACTTAGGAGATCGATGTAACACTCACTTCATAATATTACTAGAAACCAAACTTTAGAAAGGTCTCATCAACCAAACAGGAACAAAATAGAGAAGTCAATCATCTGGCTAATAAAGAATATCCTGTACCTCGTAAATAACCAATTCAAATACCACCATAATCAGGAATGTTCAATCCTGATTATATGAGTACAACCCATGCAATGCATCTTCCCAAAGTAAAATAACAGTTACATCATAGAATGCCAACAATGATTCTGAAGGAATTATACCAACCCAGTTGGGTCAAAATGGATAGACATGTTCTACGAATTCAGTGGTTACTTCAAAGAGGCAGTCGTTGAATCTGCACTTGAGAATTATCGCATTCGCAAAATTACACTCTTTTATTATCTTGAAGACCATTCACTTAGTATAACTGAACCAAAATAAGAAAATAGTGGAGTACCCCAAGGAGCCTTCCTTAAAAGATAAAAAGTATTCTCTCCCAACCAAATTAGGTATTAAGAGCAGATGATTCTAAGACTTTCATATTACCTGAAGATTTCAGAATCAATCGAGATATCATCATCTTTGGTAAAACCATCCGTCTTTTTGATTGTGATCAATACACTAGAGAATTCTACGAAGTAAACTTAAATCATATCTCTAGCTATAAGGAATACCATAAGAACCATCCTTTGTACCTCAATCAGACTCATTTGAAACCAAAACTATGACTAAATTCATCCCTCAAAAAGATACAGTCATGAAAGATTACTTAGAACATAAATTAGGAGGTGGTAAAGTTACTTCTTAAAAGCAATTCTTAGAAAATGACAGAAAAGTATCATTCTATTTTTATAATCATCAGGTCCTTAAATTCTATGTGTTTTCAGACATCGAATACATTCTTCACTATTATTTGGCTGATGATACTATTGAGATTAAAGAAATCAACTCAGCCAATTCAGGCAGAGTCCCATTTCCCATGATGTTGAGAAGGTAAAAACTACCCAGAAAATTCTCACTCAATCAACCTGGATAAACATATGCAGAGGATTTCATTAGGCCACAAGATATTTAATATGGCTAACCCCTCATTATCTATAATCGCAAATTCCTCATCAATGGATGTGATTAATTCACTAGATAATACTATTTTGATAAATTCAATGTCGATTTCCCTTTAGGAGGCCAAGAAGAATATGTTCAATAAGAAAGATCCAGTATTTTCTATTTATCATTTAGATATTATAATCCCTCCACATAATGGAATTGGAGATGAACAAGATTCTCTTGGATATATTTATAGATTATAACCTATACCTCCCAAAAAGGATTTCTTCAAATGGGTTGATAATCAAGTCAATCTCAGATTCCTAGCCATGTTCAATACTACCAAACCTGAAGATAAAGACAGAGTCTTCGTAATCACCTTCTTTTTAAATGATGACAGTCTGTTGGTGTATGAACCTACTGTTAGAAATTCTGGTATCTTTCAAAAGTATTATTTTAAGGCATCCCTGATGGAAAATTCTTGGAAAAAAGAAAGTATAAGAATGTGAATAATAATAATGAATTCTTTACTCCTGGAGATCTGATTGTTGGTAATGAAGTTTAAATAAATGGATGGAGATTTTAATTGTTGGATTGTGATGAATTCACTAAAAAATGGTATTCTGAGAACTTTAAATGAACATTTAATCACATTTATGCCATATTTATTATTAAATATATTCAAATCACCTTACATTTCATATCTGCCAAATTTCCAATAAAAAACAATACAAATTTCTTATTCTTCTAAAAGAACTATTCAGCACCTGTCTCTCCGCCAAATCCCAACTTTGAGCACTTCTTTTTACTGTATTCAATCTTAATGTCTTCATATTGTAATAAACATTATTTATTCTAAATATCTAATGATATTGTAATATGAGCAGGTCTTTTCTCTTTTAAGGCTCTATTATCATAAGAATATTTACAATCTCACAGATTCTCCTATGATCTTTCCCTCTGGTTTCTAAACAGAGAAATTGATTCTACCTGTGTTACTCAACCCGAAATAGGCACTACAATTCTATCTATAGAAATAGTTGTAATTCATTAATTTAGAATGATGAGCAAATCCAACTTGCAATTATTAATTTTAACTAGTATCATATTGTTCAACTTAAATGGTAAATTAATATTTATTGGGATAGGAGAAGGTATTTTACGACACAATTACTACTTATTAATCTTATGATGTTATTGTAATGATATTTCCATTTTCGATAGTACTTTTAATTCCCTACAAACTATAGAATTGGATGGATTTCTCTAAGGATAACAATTTAGGTATCTCTTGGAGTGTTTCCAATATGTCATTTTATATTTACTAGGATTACAAAATATCAAAATACAATTAAGTCCTTCTTCTGCAATTTCAAGCTTTGTTGCAATAAGCATTTATATATTGTAAATATCTGCTACTTTTTCTATTCAATCTCAGGTTTATTAATCATGGCATTTAATTCTTGATTGAAATTTGCTTTGTTAATGTTTCCACTTTAATAGGATTAATATAATTTAACAATATCTTAACAACTGGTAACATTCTTGAGTAGATCAAAAAATTCTATCTCTTTTTATTGAATTTCCCTTGGGGTCAACTGATTATAATACACTTGCAAGTCTTCTCTAAATAATTTGATATTAGGAATACGAAAAGCCGTCAAATTTCAACAATATTTCATTTTAAATGGAAACGAATTCTCTATCTACAACGCTCACCAAATTTTATTCACTTCTGAGTTTGGTTACAAAATCAATCACTTTACAGTTTTCCGATTTGATGTTATTCTATACGATGTATTTTATTATTAATTACATTTAAAATGTCATCAATGAAGAGACATTGTTCTGGATGATCAGAATGATCCTCAATCACACATTATACACAAGCGACATGGGATTTGCATGCTGATTCTAAGCAAATCAAATCAATTTATTAATCTTTGTGTTTTGAACAAGTTTGCATTAAAATTAATTATAATATTTATTTATTTTAATCATCCAATCAATGAATCATTCATTTTTTTAACCAAATGAAGGTCCAGCTCTTATTTTTTTAATTAAGAATGCCAAAGCTATCAACAACTGAATTACCCCAACAACAATGAAGGCAATTGAAAGAAACAGATTCTTCCCTCCAAAAGGTCCTGATGTAGAGAGCACAATATTCTTAGCTCCAGCAAACATTTAGGGATTGTAATTGTTTTAAAATTCGAAATGTGTATTCTCCTTCCTCTATGTCTTATTCTATGCGTCCCCACAGTTTCCTAAACGTAGGCAATCCCGCTGTTCTCATCCAAACGATGAAGTGCTCATTCTCTGGATCAATCCATTAAGTACTCTCAGAATCAGATGCTCGCTTATACTTTTTGCCCTTATCATTAGGCCAACTGATTCCAGTTTGATTCAAATCAATCTTTTTTCCTGATAGACTTAATTCATAGGTATCATTGAAGAAACTCTTTGCCACCAATCCACAAGGACTGGCAATATCGTCAGGATTACGCTCTTTTATAATTTGAGTATTCTGCTCTGTCACATATACATTTTATTGCCATTCTTCCAGATCCTTATTGTAGATGATGGGATCGCAATATTTTTCTGCATCCGACAGGGAAATTTCCTCTCCTGATAATTAGGTTGATGATTTGGATTTAACATACCGTCTATGATTCTGATAAAAATTCTCAAGCTCATAATAAAAATAAATTGGAGCCTTCATGTTATCCAATTTGTAAGTAAAACTGCATTCCTTATTGTATTCAACGGGCGAGCATTTTTGATCGTATTTGTAGATAGTTACTTCCTAAATTTGATTATTGATCACAGTTATCACTATTCCCAAAGCCACAAAAATCACACCTATTATTGAGAACAAAGCAATAGTGCTTCCAACTGAAGGCACTGGATGCCATTTCTTGAAGAAAAGAAAATGCAGAAATCCTTTCGAATCACTCATTAATTAATTAAATATCTTTTGATGGCATTGAAATCAGCAGCCTTATTTGAAAAAATGGATCCTTTCATCAAAAGTCAAGGAGCAGACTTGGTTAAGAAAATCAACGCAGTCTATTTCTTTGAAGTATCAAAAACCAAAGGCGAGACTCCACAAGTATGGACAGTTGATCTTAAAAATGGAAATGGAGTAAGTTCATTTGTCATATCATTATCTTTAGTCGATTGCTAAAGGCAAAGTGGGAACTGCTGATGCCACATTTACAATGGTCGATGATGATATGATTGCAATGGCATAAGGGAAACTGAATCCTCAATAAGCCTTCATGTAAGGAAAGATGAAAATCAAAGGAAATATGGCAGCTGCCACTAAATTTACACCAGACTTGTTACCCAAGGATGCCAAGTTTTGAGTAAGCATTATAATATAAATATATATATAAATAAATAAATGTATGAAAGTAGAAACAACTCAGTCCCCAGATCATTATAGTAGTTGCAATACTTAAAGCAATATCATATCATGGATATAACCAATGATTAATAATAGATTGCAAATTATCTTGATATTTTAAATTAGGAAACAGACGTATATTACCTTTTTGACTCTTTTCATTCTCTTTTGAATTCAGTTAAATAAGCAGAAGAAGCAAAGATAACTAATAAACCAAGATAAAATACAATTGATTGGTGGAAATTAACTAATCAATCTTACAGCTGGGCAGGTTTAAAAAACATCAAAGGGATTTCGAATACTCCCTCTAAAATAAGAGTAACTAATGACAGCAGTCATGCCAGGCAGATCGGGCAAGTCGAGTTATAGGTATTCAGTGAAAAGGATCTAGAACCAAATAAGTAGGATAGAACTTTGCTTAGCGTATACTAACTGTAAAATAAGTATTACAAATGTCATATGGGATTCTGCCAGTTGTAGAAACTGGAAGGGTAAGTAGTAATCATTAATAAATTATACATAGCCAAATGGTATAGAAAGGTGGGCAACTTCTTAGAATTGATACAAGAATTTATTAAATATATCTTGAGTGTGTTGTCTGCATAGAGAGTGAAGATCAAGATTAATTCTAGTTAAGGATCACAAATCAAGTATCTCCAATAATTAGGATTCAAATTATCCTAAACTATTCCATTAATAAATGATCTCAAAATATTTACTTTAATTTTAGACAAATAATGATTCATATTTCTTATTTACGTTTAATGAAGAGATATAAAGACATATAAACACACTAAAATGAAAAATTAATTATTGATTTGTGTATCATGACTAGGTTTATTTCTTGTAAGCCTATTTCCTCACTTAACTGAAAAAGTCAAACATTGCACTACTAGCTTAATCAGTCTCTTTCTCAACTTATCCTTATTATTGAGGCGCATTCACTGATTTCTTGTTCTATTTTCTTACTTTTTTTGGTGCATCCTGAGTATCCCCCTAATTGCCCTATTCAGCTAATAATTAAATAAAGACTATTACCTTAAGCAGCTTAATTTTATATTGACTATTATTACTATCTCGAAGCCTTGGGCCTACCACCTCCTCTACGATTGCCACCTTTCTCTCTTTAAATAACAACAATTGTAGTTTTCTTATGATAATTGTCTTCGTAATTGATGGGTATCATATTCTTGAAATCCTAATATGATTTGGCATAAATTGAATCTAATTCTGAAGTATCTGGTTTGAATCTAAGATTGGCATCAAGAAACTGTTGATCGACTTCTTCATCCTCTTAGTCTTAATCGTATTGATCATATCCACAAACTATTTGATAGTACATTCCTTCTTTGAGATATAGTTTAGGATTGAGATGAAACAACCTAAAACAAGGATAGATGCAAAGAAATATGTTGGTGCCTAGAACTTTATTACACCCTAAACATGAAGCAGTAGTTTTGGAGAGGATGCTCTTACTCAAACAAACTTAGCATCTAGCATTTCCATTGTGTATGGGACAATGATATAATTGATCATTAACTATACCAACTGTTTAATCTGTTTGACAAGATCTATCCACTTAGAGGGAGCCATCCTTTCTGAGTAAAGGTTTAGGATTCTTATAATCGATAAGTTTGTTAATCAATTGCAGAGCTAGTTCAGTTCTGAATGATTTAATTTCTTATTTTTTCAAGATCCGAATATTGTGTAAGATGGACTCTATAACAAAGATGAAAATGATCTTAGAAGTTGAATTGATAGAAGCATTTTCAGGCTCTGATGGTTGGATTGCTATTTTCTCTTCTGCAAATTGCATTTGAGATAACTCTTGAAGATATTGATTCCTCTACTATAAGGAGTGTAATGAAACACAAGTACTCCATTGTTAGTTCTTATAGCATAAATAAATAGGCTCTTTGCTTTTGGAAGAGTAAAGCACTTATTGATCTCCTGTTGGTGGATGTGGCAACAATGAATGTTACACAAGATCAGTGCAAACGAATATCTTCTATTGATATAATTATAGTATTGATTCTGCATTGAGCAATCCCTGACTATAAACAATGTGTCTTCCAAGGTGATACGGCTCAAACATCATCCTAAGTCTCTTTTGCAGATCTCTATGATTGTTCAGATCCAATGCCTTACTAAGTGGAGTTGCCCAAAAGAACTGCTATAGAATGATTCCAGATTCTTTATCTATTAATTGATACCATTGAATTTTAGTTGAGTAGATCAGAGTATAGAAATTTGATATTAAGAAGAGTTCCTGTCCTGGCAATATCAGTTTCTTGAATCTATCATTTAACTCCTAAGTAAATTAGGGTAGATATTCTTATCTGAAGAAAGTTTGAGCATTGAATTCCAATTTAACTGCTAGTTAAGATTCAGTCTATAATTTTGGCTAGATGATTTCCACTCTCTAATCAATGTCATCAAATTGTTGTTGAGTTATAATAGATTTAATGCCACCACCTGCAATCCAATCTTCCCCATAGAAATACTCATTTATGTCTGGCAGTCTCATGTACCCCATGATTAATTTGGTTCCCAAGTATAACCAGAATTCAGACTCACTTGTTTGACAAGTTTTCATTAAATCTTTGAACCTGGTTTCACCAAATAAGAGTCTGATCATGTCTTAAGTGTTGTCTTTATATTCCAACATCCTGAACTACCCTGAAAACTTAGGGGTAATCATATTGTTTAATTGAGTAAACAGAGTCCAATCTTAGTTTTCTATATCTTACACTATGCCATCATCCTCCTAAACTATTTCTTCCAATAAAGCTTAATGTTTCCTCTATTGTTAATTCAATGGCTTATTTTATACTGGAGGAGGAATAGGCTATTGTAATAATTGGGTAATTTTTTGTTATTTGTCTATTTAATGAGATGCAAAGTTGTCATTTTCACCTATTTCTATGGGAGGCAAGTTTTCAGTGGTTTTTTTTCTAAAGAAGGAGGAAGGAGTGTTGTCTTCGATCTTTTATTTTAAAATACTGATATTAGAAGTAAGTTGTTATGGTAATTCATCATCTGAATCAATAACAATAGGGTTCTTGTTCTTCTTTGAGGAAGAGGTTGCTGTTGCGATAGGTTGAGTAAAAGAAAAAAACTCCTTCTGTTGTTTCTTCAATGCAGGTTCAGGCTTTGTTATTTGCTCTAGTAATGAGGGTTTGTCTTCGGAGTTCTTATTTTCAAAGGGCTTCTGGATTTCAGGTTAAGATACTTCAGACGATCTTTATGATGGGGGAGGTAAGACTACTTCTTGTTTTTCCGACTCATTCTATATAATAGGTAAGGGATCTTATGGAGGAGGAGGAGGAACATTATTTTTTTCATTTTTTGTTGCCTTCTTGGGAGTAGTAATTAAATCATCTTGTAGGTCATCATCAATAATAATAGAAGTTTATCTTTATTTTTTATAAAGTAATTTGCAATCTGCTTCTTGGCTCTTTTTATCTTCATCATTACTCTCTAATGCTGCCAAGATTACTTGAGAGTTGACATCTTGTCTGGGGGGGATGGGCAAATCCTCCTATTGTTAGGGTTCTTAATGTTGAATTGCTTCTGGTTCTGGTTGTGGAGATGAATGATGATTTTGATCTTAGGGATCTTAATTATCTTCTTAGATGAGCAATTGTATGATATGGTCGACGTTGTTAGTTTATTATAGTTGATCATGAATTTATTTGGTAGGTTGATCAGTATTCACATGTTGGGATGATTGATTTTGGACAATCTATTATGGCAGTTGATTTACTAATTCATAGAGGAATTGAGACTCAAGTTGAGGCTAATTCGAGGTGATTTCTGACATTATGTATTATATAATTGAAAAAGAGCGTGGTTTATTTTGAGCTTATATGAAAATTATTTCCTGGATTTTTATTATAATTTGGATGAAGTAATCCTTCTAAATCAAATCTGAAATGTATTTAATTAGTATTATTGATCAAGTCAGCTTTGTTTTAAGATTGTATTCTTGGGTTAAAGTTCAGTTGGCAAGACTTCGCTCATAAAGCAATTTTTGAAAAATGAATTCGTAATGAAATCCATGAGTACAGTAGGAGTGACATGCGTAAAATATAAGTGCTATTAGTATAAGGAATCTAAGATAGTCATAGTGAACAATCAATAGGTGAAGGTGCAACTGTGGGATACTGCAGGATAGGAGAGATTCAGATCAATCACTAAAAACTATTATCGAGGTTGTGATGCAGTTGTGATAGTCTATGATGTTACAAACATGAAGAGTTTCGATCAAGTGAGTAGTTGGATTGCAGATTTCGATGAGTATACTATCACGTCTATTAAAAGCAAATGCGAAAGACCAGCAATCAAAATGTTGTTGGGTAATAAAATAGATATGTAAACCAGAGATGTGAGTACTGAATTAGGAGTGGCATACTCAAAAAGGAAGAAAATCCTATTCTAAGAAGTCTCTGCAAAAGAAAATGTTAATGTTGAATGTGCCATGTTGAAATTAATTGAAATCTTAGTTTCACATACTAAAATAGAATCAGGAGACAAGAATCAGCGTAGAGGATCTATGATTGAAACCAAGTAAATTGTTCTTGAAGATCCCTTCATTAATAAGTCAGCTAGATTCTACAAGGATGTTTCAATATCTGATCATTCAAAATTTTAAGTAATCAAATCAGCAGGTGATAGTTCACAAGAGGATATTCAAATAAACAACACATCTAATCGTTAATTAACATCCCCTTAAGACAATGCTACTCATACACACCAGTAGGCTGAGACTCCTCTTAAACTCATTCATCCAAGATAATCAGGTATTATAAGGGATGAGTATTTTAGAAAGCATTCGTCTAATCAAAGTTGTATGTGTTCTTGTTGAATATTATTTATCTCTGTTAATTATTTACCAAAAAGATTTAAAAATTTATTTTAAATATAATGCCAAAGGGATAGACCACTACAACCTAAAAAGCTTAAAAGGCAGCAAAAAATGCCAGAGTTACCAAAAAAGTTGTTAGAGCCAGAAAACATTTCTAAAATAGATTCCACACTGCCAAACCATTAGCATTAACTAGAAAACCTAAATTTACCAGATTAACAAGATAATTAAAACCAATCACCAAAGGTTTAGATTTCTAAAATGTCCTTAAACATCCACTCATTACAGAAAAAGATATGAAGAAAATGGAAGATGAAAACACCATGGTCTTCTATGTTAATTAAAAATCAACCAAGCCATAAATAAAAAGAGCATTCTCTAAAATTTATGAAGTCAAAGTCAGAAAAGTCAATGTATTCAATCTCTGCTTATCATTAGATCTTAAATACATTCGGTGGAAAGAAGAAGGCATACATTAGATTGGGTGGAGAAAATGATGCACTTAATTTGGCCAACAAAATCGGTATCATCTGAGTGACAATTATATTACACAGTAAAATATATTCAAATTTATCCTATATATTTTATCTATATGAATCCTTTCATTAGAATTATCTATATAATTGTATATTTAAGGAAGGATTCAGAAAACCCATTCTTTCTTAAACATTATAAATAACTATTATATAATCCCATTTGTTATCACCTTCGTTTCAAAAGTTAAGAAAAAATCAATAAAAATGTGAAATTGGATGATATTATTTTATTAGAAATCCTACAATTTAGTTATATAATTATATTTCCAAATTCAATACACTTTTAAAAAAGTAGCCCTAAAATACTCGAGACATTTCAGATAAATATTAAATGGTTATCATTGCATTCCCCATATTTAATTAAATTACCCACTTATTTAAAGAAGAACCAATAGAAACAATTATTTTCTGAATCAATTCTCTAAGAAAATAAAAAATAACTAATAAGTTCACAAATATAGAAAAGTAAATTTGATCTATTAAAATTTAAAGAGGTCTCTCAAAATCCAAAAAATAGATATATATTTCCATCTCTTAAGAGCTCATTCAATAATAAAAGAAATTAATGAATAATGAAGTAATTCATTTAATAAACCCCCATTCTGATCTTTGCTGAAATATTAATCATTTATGTTTGTAAAACCGTAGATTTATTGTATTAGTATTTATAAATATATATTATAATGACATTTTGGTTGATTAATTTGGAATCAGACATAATGTTAGGTTTCATACCTTAATCCCCGAAACTCTCAATTTTTGTTGGTGTCATCTTTTGGATCATAAATATACTCACTATAATAGTGGAAGAATCCTATATAATTGATAATGACAAATAGGGAATATTTTGTTATGAAACTTTGGCAGCAGTATTTGTAGTTTATGGAATTTTAGGATTGAGTTAGTATTTCATTGTTCAAGTAAACTATTGTCATGAAGAATATAGAAAAGAATTCGTGATTCTTCTGTCTAAATAGCTCCAGAAGAATAATTAACACCTTAAAAAACTGGATAATCAACTATGAAATCTCCCTTAAGAACTGTTATCACTTAGAATTCACATAGAAAATAATCTCGACTTCTACCATTAGCTACAAATTTTTAGAAACGTTATTACAAAGGGTTGTTTTTGTTTATAACAATCTTTGTCATTCATTCCTTATTATTTATTCATCAAACTACGGCACTCGTTACTTTCAAGGTTGCCTTATCGTTGCATATCATATTGCTTACCTAATTATTTTCATCTGTGCTTATCAATTTTTTTACTATAATATCGATAGGAAATTTGCTGTTAAATTTGTACTCAATAAATGTTTTCGTAAAATATTATGGAAATAACACTTTTTATACAGCCTTTATGAATTTTCTAACAAACACAACAGAAATATATATATTTTCTTTGAATTTGGCTTTGATCATGTCATCTATTATCGGGTTACTGTTTGTTAATGATTTAGTTAGTTAGATTTTATTCTACTTTTATCTCTCAATCTTTGGAGTTGCCTTTTTAATAAAAGTATATCAAAAAGTAAAGGGAGAATGAATATTGATTAATATTTAATATATCAAACTTGATATTGTTGAATTCTACTGATTAGACTAATTTTAAAGCCTACTCGCTTATTGCTTATTCTCTTTAGAATTCATTTTATTTTCTATCATTGTAAATCTGAACTTCATCTCGAAAGGTCATTTTTCAATCGAAGTCGTTGATCATAGGAAGCTTTATTAGTAGCTTTTTAATCTCTAAGTGCTTTCACTTAATCGATTTTATTTATTAAGCCCATTAATTGAAATATCTAGAGTTGCAATCAAATCACCATTGTGAGCATTAGATTATCTTTAGAATTCAGATAAACAGCAGTGAATTTTTCAATTCTGGCTTTAAACTCTTCTTGGTCCTATGCCTCTTATAAAGATAAATCAATGATTGAGTTCAAAAAAGCATATCTAAATTCATTCAAATAATCCACAATTTCGCTTAAGACCCCTTTCTCTTAAAAGTCTTAACTTGAATCAAAGGTGATCAAAGCTTTTAAGAAAAGAGCCGTTTTGCTTCCGGATTTGATACTTAATTCTATCTTTGAAGATGAATTTGGAATTTCTTCACTTATGCAATATGGATTATTGAGTATCTATAAAAGCACCTAAGCATCATCTACTGCTACTGTTGCTTCATTCAATTCTGATACTTAGGCTTCATAAGCCTCATGTACTTATTCTCTTGTCAAACTCTCTTCATCCATCTATACTTTCTTGGAATTAAAAAAGATTCTCAACATAAATTTATGCATATTATACCTATAGATTGAGTTGAATAAGTTATGAATTGCGTTCATTAGTTCCCAGTTAGAAATTGAAGTCCATCCACTAGATCATTAACCAGCTCTTCAATTGCGACCAATAAATCTGAGATTGATTCTCCTACCATTAAATGTAATTTAATTATTTGCAGTAATGTTCTTCCATAGTTAATTTTTATAATTCGGTTTGTAATTATATGGACTCTAATTTCTCATCTTTTTCCAAATGGCCAAAGAAATGAGCAATATAACGATTGCTATTCTCATCTGAATTAATATTTTAATATTAACCATATTAAATTTTTGTTTGCGTATCTTTAACAACAATAGATATTTATATTCTAATTCCAACAATGCATGCTTAGTTATAATTAAACTTTATTATATTTATAATTTCTAAAATTAGAAAATTAATACACAATTTGAATGACATATCATTTAAAAAAGATATTAATTTAATTTATAAGAAAATTTATAGATATGTGTATTTTTAAGCCAATTTTGGAGAAGTCATATAGTTTTGATTCTATAGATAATTGAAAAAATGATCTTTTAGAGTATATTGCAGGGAATTATTGACTTAGATTTTTCATATAAAAACTAATTTGATTAATCGAAGTTATTTTAAAACTAATTAAAACTTTTGAAACTAATTGTCTCGATTCAAAAATATGTTTCTAATACTTCGTAAAGAATTATTACTAATGGAATATCTCTAAAAAAATGAAATTATAATAATATGAAATAAAAATGGCTGATCTTATTCTAAGAAAGGAAAGAATGTAGTATTTTTAGAATTAATGCCTATTGTAAAAGAATATTTAATTAAAAAGAGCAAGTCTATCAAATTAACTTATATATTCTAAGAATTAATATATTTTTTATACAAATAAAAATTATCATCATTTTTATTATTTTGTATATCTTAAATTAAAATTACTTTTTATTAGGAAAAAAAATAAATAGAATCAATCTAACTAAGAATTCAATTTTTACTTGAAGTTAAGCTGCTAATTTAGAGTTTGAAACATGTATATTTTTATTTCTTTATTTTGAAGTTCTTTTAAACATGCTATATTGTGTTACTTATTAACAATTTTATATAGTTTAGAATATTTATAATTTTTATAATATAACTCAAATATTAAACCAAACAGCCAATACTATTATTATTCCAAAAATTATAACACCAATGAAAATAATAGTAAAAATTCTGAATTTTTCATTTAAAAAATCTATCGCCTAAGTTTTTACTGCAATTTGAATTGTCAATAATTTTTCCAGATTTTCTTGTATTTTCTAAATTTGAGCATTTTATTATTTAGAATTTGTTCCAAGATTTTCTTGTATTTTCTAAATTTGAGCATTTTATTATTTAGAATTTGTTCCAAGATTTTCTTGTATTTTCTAAATTTGAGCATTTTATTATTTAGAATTTGTTCCAAGATTTTCTTGTATTTTCTAAATTTGAGCATTTTGTTATTTAGAATTTATCTGAGTTATTGATGATAAATCTGAAATTTATTCTTCCAGATTTTTTTGTATTATCTAAATTTCAGCATTTTATGGGTTTTAATGAGTTTGAATATATAATTACAAAGCATCAATTTTCTCAACAAAATTTGAATTCAAATTTTAAATAGAATCATTCTGTGCTTTTAATTACTATTAAATATTGGAATTGTTAAATGAGTAAGATTAAATTATCTTTTACAACTCTCCTAATTTTAGTTATCTTAATTCTAGTTCTTATTCTAGTTTAATTATATACTAATAGAAATCTTTTGAATTAGCATCTAATTCTGTGCAATATTTTAGATCATCATCAAGTTAATTCGAAAAAAGATTACAAAATTTAATTTCAAAGTTGTGATAAAGCTGTTAATAGAATAGATGAATGTGTTCTTTAGTTGTTGTAAGAAAGCTTGAATTAAAATTACTAAAAATATCGTTCGGAATTTCAGGGTTCAAAAAAAAGTGATTTAATTATTATTATTCTAAGAAAACTGCTTTTACTTTGTATTTTTCATAATTGAGATATGAAATTTTATTAAGCTTGATTAATTTTTAATAAATTAATATGAATTTATTTTTTTTATATGATGATTATATTT